>CAOLHI010000944.1:0-102500 GCA_948474755.1 Ctenosaura bakeri
AGTTTATTTCAGGTTAACAAGATCAGGTGGTAGGTGATAGTAAAGACCTCTGACTTAAATCTTGAAAGGCTGTTGGCAGGGAGAATAGTTAAACTGGGCTTGTGGACAGAAGTTTAAACTAGCTATATTCCTACCACCAAACTCAAACAAGTAATGTTCAGATCATTGTAGGATGTTTCATCTGTTACTTTCCTCAGTAACAGTATAGCTGTGCGAAGGGAATGCATGAAGTCAGGGAATAGTTATGATCTTTCCTGATGCATAAACATTTTGTGGAGGGCAGGATAGGATAGGGTGGAGGGGAAGAAAGAGATCTGAATGGGAAGCTCTTTACATTATAACTTTCTTTTTCCACTATATTTGCAGCTTTTCTTTTTGAAAAGTTGTTGCATCAGTCCCAAAATCTCACAGCCTGTTAAGTTATGAGTGTATTTCTCTCTTAGTGTTTAATTCTCCATGTCAGACATGTGTCTGACTCTGTATGTGTTCTGTGTAGTGTTCAGTTCTATCTCAGTTTTGTTTTGTTGTCCTCTTCGGAGGCCTTTGTGTCAGAAAGCAGCCTAGAATACAGCAAATTTGTTGAACTGAAAATGGCTCGTTTTCTGTGAGTCCCATTGAAGATATCAAATCTGGTAGGAGTTATTTTGAAATCTGGAATGTGAGAGACCTTCTTAAAAATATAAGTAGCAGCAGCATCTTTTCCTATTTTCTTTTTTTAAAAAAACAAACAAAAAAACCTCAGTCACTTCAAGCTCTTTTGAAGCTCAGATTACAGCCCAATAGCAGCAGCTTTCCTGATAATGCTTTCCTTAGATTGATACTAAATTAATATCCCCAGTATCACTGTTGGAAAAAGAAAACATGTTAGTACTGCTTAATATAAGCTCCCTATCTGTGGGTGTGGGTAGAAGAGACAATGTCTTCTTTTCCTCGTCTTCTTCCTTCTCCTTTCTGTAAAACCTTTTACAAATAACACGTCAATTTACAGTTTGGATTAATGTGCCATATAAACTTTGTGCACTTGCAAGTCTTAAAATAGCTTTACTGATGATCTTCTGAAGAGGGAAATGAGGCTTAGATTGTTTTTTTTTAAATTATTTATTTTAGCAAGTAATTATTTTGATTCATTCTAAGGTTTATTTGTTAATAACTTAAAAATGATTTTATTTATGCAAACTTTTGTGGTATAGTTATTACTGTTGGACTGTAACTTTGGGGTTGAATCTCTGCACAACCATGGAAATGCACTAGGTGACATTGGGCAAGTCACACTCAATCTCAGAGGAAGTCAAACCCTCCCAACTCCCCCCAAACAAATCTTGTCAAGTAAACGCTTAGATAGGTTAACTCGAAGGTAGGCATAAATTGGAAAAAAAAATAGAAGTACTCAACAACAACCATGTTCAGTTTCATGACTTGATCTATGCAAGACTCTCGAATACTTATCAGGGGCCAAATGGTACTTTGAAGATAGATGTGATGTAGAACTTGAAAATACAGAGAATGACCTTTCTCATTATATGGACAGCACAGCTGATTAGTATACTACCTCCTTCAGGTAAACAAAGGGTTAATAATATGATGGTTTGAAGTTTCATTTATTGGAGATCATGGTCACATAGGAGTAACAGAGATCACAAGATAGAATTGCCCAATAAGGATGACCAGTTTGAGGAGATGCTTCTAGAATGAGAGGTTATAAAAAACAGTGCCATGAGACACAAGAGAGGACTGACTGAGAGTTCTTCAGAGTCTTTAATGAGACTTTTGAGATTGATGGAGGGGGAGGGAATGTGCTACTTGCCTCATCGTTCCTAGGGGAGCTTGATTGTCGGCTAGACAAAGAGGTCCAGACTCCTAGCTGCCCATGAACGTTCAGAGATCCAGAATACCATCTGTGTTTTGAGCAGGATAGGAATGTTAAGCTAGTCATGTTGGAGCTTAGTTTCTTCTAATCTTGGCTGAATATGATTTAGGCTGTTTTGTAGTTTTGTAACTAATAAATAACTTGCCTTTATGTACAAGATACTCTTTTGCAAATGTAATATTGCTTGCTTCAAATAAAAGATCTCTCCTTTAATCTCTTCCATGTTCACTTCACATGCTTCTGCTTGGTGTATGCATGCTTATGCACATAGGTTTCCCATCTCCCATGGGTGAGGGGAGAAAGTCTCTGCAGAAACAGAAGTGGAAAAAGTGCAGGTTAAACCTGTCAGTAACTCCCACTAACTTATTGAGTCATGTGGGGTGAATTAGATAGGATTCAGAGGTCCCCTCTCCTACTCAAGAGCAGGAAGGAGGACTGGAGCCTGTTAAATAGGGAAATACCACTCATCCTCCCTGTTTCTGATATCTTCTAATGGAATATAATTGATTAATATCAAAGAAGGGCACAGAAATGACTCATTAAGAAAATATTTAATCCAAGCAAAAGTGTGTTAAACGAAAAAGGGAAAATTTCTTATTTGATTGTCTAGAATTGATGGGTGTGTTGATGCTTGTTCGGTCATCTCCTCCCCCCCCACATTTCTGCTGTTAGAACTGTTGCATGTGTTGGTTTTGCTTCTGTCTATGTATTCTTTTTATGTTAAGGGACTTAAGTTAATAATTAACATTGGCTTAGTGCTAATGATCAAATCAATTTAATATTGTTGCATTTTATTCTCAGTTCTATATGCTGCCTAGAGTACTTATGTTAAGAACCGTATTTTATTTATTTACTTACACCTACCTTTTCTGCCATCATGAAGGCAGTTTAAAGAAATTAAAACAAATAAATTTACAAAAATGTGAAAATACAAACAGCCATATTAAGCAAAGCCAGTGAAACTTTGTCAGGGACAAGAAAGTTTTTGATATTGTTCAGCAAGGATGTTCAGGATAGTTTTCAAAAATCAGAGGAAGGGGGTTTACACTGAAGTAGATGATGGTATCAGGAGGCATAGTTTTCATTAAAAAGCAGAAGATGGCAAAAGTATAATCCACTGCTATTTTTTACAAAAATAATAACATGTGACCAGTCTGACCACATTTTTTTTTAGTCATATGCTTAGGTATATCTTGTTCTGATCATACCTCATGATTGGTTTTGGGATAACTCTTGAAAAATCTGGACATTTAAAATCAAATGCCTGATTCCTCTACTGTTCCTATTGATACAAGTTTCTGGTTTGAGTGTTTTTGATAACCTTTAAAGTATTAAATGGTGTAAGATATTGATATTTGATAGAGTAACTCTCTTGCTGTTCAAGAGCCCCTCCTCTGTGCCCCATCAATGAGGTCAGTACATGAATGCTATTGCTTTAGGGATAAAATAAAAATACTGTATTTGCTGGTGTATAAGACTCACTTTTTTTCCTGAAAAATGCTGTTTGAAAATGGGGTGCGTCCTATATGCTGGTGTAATAGTATTTTCTGGTGTATAAATGGGGTGCATCTTATACGACAGTGCCTCTTATATGCCAGCAAATATGGTAAATACTTACACAATGGCAAGATCAGCCATGAAATGAAACAACAAACAGCACCTCCACACGGATGGGTCTCAAAGTACACAGTTCCTCTGAATTTACACATAGTTGGACTAAAAGTAACATTTTGTTTCAAATCTGGGCAGAGCAAATAAAATCAAGAATCTTGGCCATGTGTCTTCTCTTCCCATACACTCACAGACTTGTAGAACTTCCCTTTTATTATCCAGTTGCTTGTGTATACCTTCCATGACTTGTACAGACTGCAGCAGTCCCCTTTCTTCAGAGTAGCTAGTGCAGACTTCTGTCAATGTCTAACATGACTTTGTTTCCCAGAGTTTCTTAAAAACAGAAAAGAAGCATTTATTTTATATTTAATTTTAACCTGTAGTTACCTCATCCTTCCTTATACGTTTGGGCTTTTAGGGACTGTTTATGGTCATTTTCATAGTTTCCTTACATTGCTTTTCTTGGAGTAGGTAGATGAATTTGTTTTGCCTGAGATATATGGATTGGACTCAAAGGTACCTGACATTTATTTTTCTCAATACAAAATTATTAGTCCATGGTATCAGTGTTGAGACGTTTGCAGCTTATCTTTCTGCTATGGGAATGGAATGAGGAAAAGTCTTCTAGCATGTGTTCAGCATAAATACAAATGCATGCACCTCTCATCATGTTTGAACACTACCCGCATAGAGTTTAGCATAAGTTTCAGAAAAAGGCTGCTTCCATCTGACTGTGTGATCTTATCAATGGAATCTGTATTGAGTATTCCCTTATAAATATATAGTATGGGATTCCATATAAACACCTTTAGGCGTGCAGTGTGATGCACACTGTGGAGAGTTTTAATACTAATATTGCACATGCAGTGTTCTTACTTTAATTGTTATAGTTTAATTGAAAACAAAAATATAACTATCAAGTAAAATTATGCTGCTTGACATGTGTACTCATTTGGGATGTGACTGTATGTGTGTAAATCCTTTGTACTTTTGATGTTTGTTTCTTTGGCAGCAGAAGTGAACTATAAAAGCAGTCAGCACCAGTGGCTTCAGCTGTTGGAGGCTCCTTTTGATTTTTATTTCTATTTTTAGAAAAAAAATATTTTATTTTATTTTATTTCTATTAAACTGAGTGAAAAGAAAGACATTTGAAAATGTCACTTCCATTTTTTTTTAGCTCACTTATTCCTAGTTGACAGTAAATTGAAACAATGAATTAGTTAGAATACTGTTTCAAAAATATTAAAACAGTAAAAGAACAGATGTAATTTTAGTTATATAAATTTTAAAGTTTGTGAAAGTTACATCTCACTTTTGTGAATAAATGTCTGTTGTACAGGATACAATGCCATTTAGAAAGTGTGAGAGAGCCAGCATTACATGGGTACATGAGATCGTTCCAAAAATGAAGTTCTACATATTCAAGATTGCCCCAGATATGCAGGATTACATGCATTCAAGTATTTTTGTAAAAAATAAAAAGTAGATAAAGTAAATAAAATTTATTTATTTATTTTATTTATATCTTGTACTTCTTCCAGGATAAGATCCAAAAAGTGCCTAACAAAAATCAGTGAGTTTTGTTGCGTAGGTGAGTTGAGTACAGTCCATTGCTGTATGCAGACTTCCAGAAGTTTTTTTTTCCTGATTCCCAGAAATACTGAGCCAACAGAATGTTTCTCCTAATTTTTCTTCTAATTTTTCCCTTGGCTTCTGCATCTGTGCCAGTGTCTTGTACAACAAGACACTTTCAGGTTGATTTAAGTATTCTCAAGTTTGTGAGTTAAATGCTGATTACGCACTTTTGATACCAGTGTTGTAACATAGTAAATACAGTGGCATCACTAAACATCTCTTAAATTCCGAGCAATATTCTTAGGCTGCTGATATGAGAGAAGCAGCAGAAATAATGGTTATTATTGTTATCATTAATTTATAGAATGTTATCAATGTAGATGGCCCTTTACAAGTAAAAGAACAACAAAAACAGCCAACCATATTCTATTTTGGGGCAAGGTTCTAATGTGTGTTGTAGCCTCCCAACTCCAAAGGTTTCTGGATGAAATAGATTATCTAGATCCATTTCAATCTGATTTCAAGCCTGGTTATAGGCTGGACAGCTTTGGTTGCCTTGGTGGATGACCCACACAGGTAACTAGACAGGGTATGTGTGTCCCAGTTTGTTCTGCTGGACCTCTCAGCAGTTTTTGATCATGGTATCATTCTGGATGACTCATTGGGATGGGATTTGGGAACACTGTTATGCTGTGGTTCCAGTTATTCCTGGAGGAATGAACTCAGAAGTTGGTGCTGGGGAACTCCTGTTTGCTGCCTTTGGTTGTTGGCCTGTGGGGTCCCTCTAGACTCCATTTTGTCCCCCATGGTGTTTAACATCTACACAAAACTGCTGGGAGAGGTCATCCAGAGTTTTGGGGTTCGTAATCACCAATATGCTGATGACACCCAATTCTACCTTTCCTTTCTGTCTGATTCCATCTGTCTCTGTACTGAACCAATGTCTGTTGTCAGTAACGGACTGAATGAGACCAAAGAAATTAAAGTTTAATCCAGACAAGCCAGAGATGCTCCTGGTCAGGTAGGTAGATCAGGGAGCAGATACTCCGCACTCAGCACTCTGCCTGTGCTGGATATGGTTACACTTGTCCTGGAATCTTAGGCATGCAGCTTTGGTGTTCTCTTAGACTCAGTTCTGAGCCTGGATGCTCAGGTTTCGACAGTGGTCAGGAGTGCATTTGCACAACTAAAACTTGTGTGTCAGTTGTACTTATTTTCGGGATGGCATGGAGAAGTAATCCACACCAATTTGGTTATTCCAGCATGCCAATTGGGATCAGGCAAGAAAATAAAAACTAATTCACAGTACATCCAATCTCTCATTCTCGGAATGGCACAGAGGAATAATCAACAATGGCTGGCACACGGGAATAACCTAATTGTCATGGATTCCTTCTCCTTCCATCCTAGAATGACCATTCACAGTAAGTCCAATCACTTGAGACTGGCTATAGTGACACATGCCTTGACTACATCTTGATTGGACTACTGTAATAACTCTTACTGGAGCTGCCTTGAACCTATTTTGGAAACTTCAGTGGGTTCAAAATGCTGGGGCCAGTTATACGGAATTAAGTTTTAACTTGTTAAAATAGCTTCACTGGCTACTGGTTCATTTCTGGACATAGTTCAAAGTGCTGGTCATGATCTGTCAAGCCATATCTGTGATATGGCTTAGTTCCGGACTGTTTGAAAGACCATGTCCCTCTATATGAACCTGCCAGAGTTTTAAGATCCACAGGGGAACACTTTCTCTTAGGCTCACTACCATACCAGGCTTGCATGGAGAGCCTTCTGAGTGGCTGCTCCCACTCTCTGGAGCTCTTTTCTATGAGAAACTAGGCTGCCCCCTCCCTGCTTTCCTCTTGCTGGCAGACTTTTCTGTTCAAGCAGGCTTTCAATTTGCGAGCAGGAGAGCTTTGTATTTATTAGGCTGTTTATCTGTTGTTGTTTTTTAAACATTTGCATGTTTTTATATGGTTGATCGTAACTGTTTTATATTTTCATTGTAAATTTATTTAAGTGTTCTGGAAGGCACCTTAGATTGCACTCTGGGGAAAAAGCAGCATATAAAGGCAATAAATAAAATAAATACTAAAGCCCTGAGGAAGGTGTACAATCTAACATGCGTATACATCCACACACAAACAGAGACACCCCAAAAGGAAATTGCAATACAATTGTAAAATTAATCATCCAGGAAAAAATACACAAACTAGTATCATATAGCATAAAGAAAACTAATAAATACAAATAATCAAAATGTACATGATTATAAAAACATAGTAAAATAAAATTCCATAAGCTTTAGCACACTTCTGAGACATGATAAAAGTCCTTGATACTATGGAATCCTCACCTCTTTTCTAATTTGCTTTAAATTCTGCATATGGAATAAGTTGGTAAATTGAAACTGATGAGAATTTGAATAGTTTTAATTGCATACATTTGTGCGACGAAAGAACAACCAAATATGTGGGAGAAGGTTTCAGTTCATACAAAACATCCTAATCAAAATCAGAAATTTTGGGAAAGGTGTATGGTAGGAAGCATTAATTTTTTAGGCTACTGTTTTTGAAAGCTGTAATATTTACTGAGATGCAATGAGATTTAAATAAGACAAATTAATACAGATCTGTTATGAAAACTAATTATCTCATTACTATGACACTTGCAGCCCGCTGTTATATATATTTACTTACAGTGCCATATCATCTATATTTACCCATAAGCAGGTTTCAATGTGCTGAACAAGGCTTACACAGAAGTGTAATAATACCTGCTGCTTAAAAGTGCAACTGGATATTCATGCACATTTCCTCTCTGTATAATTATGGTTAAGTATTTTCAAGGGATTTTCTATTTAAATAGTATCTAATGTTTCTGTATGACAATGCTAAAGCTTGCTTCTAGTTCAAATTCTAATTCAAAATAAGTTATTCTTTTTGTTTTTGGTAGTTTTGAGGTTTTCATTGTTCACTGAATTCTTCCTCTACTTTTTATTTGCTAACTGAATAATAGAAAGATTTTGGTATGCTTAGGCAACAGTTTTACCCATATCTCTGGGTGATTTCTAGTATATCAACAACTGCTGGTGTTAGAAGAGAAAGTTGAAAGGTTTTTTTTTTTCACATTTGAAATATTATTTACCTTTGAGTGGGTATTTGCTTCATTCCACTGGCTAATTTTGTGTTAGATGTAGGTGTAGATAGGCTAGGAGTACTTTTTTATTTAAAAGGCTTTATATCCTGCCATTTAGCCTAAAGTTTTTGAAAAGTAGAGAGCAGCATAGTCCTTGCTCTCAAGCTTGCATCGTGGTTCTAGTAATGATATGTGGGATGAAATTGCTTTGGATAACATGGTAGAATAGCTACTCAAAGGGGAAAGGAAGACCGAAAACAATTTTTTACTCAGCGGATGCAGCAGAATTGCTTTGCTGATCTTTTCTTCCTTTGATCTTCAGCATTCTCCAATCACTGCCACTTGTAGCAGAGCCAAACACAGACGGCTAAGTTTTGTACCATTTGTGTTTTGCCCTGTTTAAGAATGATTTTTTGCCATATTTTGAAATGTTCTAAAGAGAGCCAAGAGACATGAAGTGAGTTGTACCATTTTTGCAGAAGGTGTAGAGTCTAGCAGTTAAGGTTTGTATGGAGTTGAGCAGAATTTTCAGATGCTCAGCTGTCCTGCAGCATTCCCTGCTTATCATTAAAGAACAAAAGATAGGAAATTTCAGTGTTTTTTTAATGTAATTAATTAAGTGGGATAAAAGTGTATTGGTATTCTATATTTCTTTCCACTTTAAAGTCATGTTCCCTTCAAAGTCAGGAGGCCTCTCCCTCTGAATGGTTGGCCTCTCATTCAGGGCTCTTTTTTTTTCTTGAACAACTCACATCTTGCTATTTTATCTGTCTGAATAATGAGGAATTCAAGCAGACATGGTGATGGCAAGGTAAAAGATTATTTTTTGAGGTCACATTAAAGAGCAAGCTATTATTTTGCTATAGACTTACACTGGTTTTAAGAATATTTCTATAAAATATGTATTCCTTGGTTGCCAAGGTGATAAATGGACAGTTATCCCTCCAAATATATCCTATAGTAGGTAAGTTGTGACTGCTGATCAAACTCTGTAACTTATGACTTATCTATTTCTTTAAAACGTTTGCACTGTTCTTCAGCCAAAATAGGAACAAATTTTGGACAATCTTCATTGCTCTTAATCCTGAATAAGATCATACAGTACAATCTATTGTGCTATATTTTTAAAAAATTTTAAATTTAATTTAATGTTTTAAATTGATTTCTGAAATGTTATATTTCTGGTTTGATCCAAGAATATGAGGAACAAAATGATCAAGGTGATATAAGAAAAGTCATGGACCTAGATGCTAAATTGCTTCTCTTTTGAAAAATGGAATGAGTTTTGTTAACTCTCCCTCCTTCTGCTCTGGTCTGAATTTAAATTATTTTCCATTAATTGAAAAAAAAATGTGGGTTCCAAACCATTTTTCTTAGCAGACAGAGGTATGTTAGTTAATATTAGTTCTGAATAGTGCAAAGTTGTCAGCTAATCAACAAGCTGGTCTGAAAAACAGTATTAATCAAATGCCTTTATACTGCTTCCATCATTTCCAGCAAGTTTCAGAATTGGTCAGATTTGCCCTGAGTCTAAACCACACGTGTTTGTATTTTGCAAATCCAAGAAGTGACATCTGCTTTTGCAATTTTAAATGATATCAGGGTCTTCGCAAGAGTTCCATCTAGAGAGGTTGTGTTTATTACTCTCAGCTGAAAAAGTACAAAAAAAATCAGCAGGAAAAATGGATTCTTTTGCACTAAATGCCATTACAAAATTTACACAGTAAATCCCAAAAAGCAACAAAAATCATTTAAAAATATGGGAAAAAACTCCTATATCACTTTCTGGGAAGAAAATGTATAAAATTGTTTTTGTATCGGTGAAGCTAATATTTACACTCCTACTCTAGAAGCATACGTACTGTTGTTGGTGTTCTTTTACCCTCTGTGTGGAATTGACTCCAAAATGAGTACCAAAGATGAATATATTTAATTTTTTATTGCATAGATATTAATGTAATATATTTAAATTGTTTTCTGTTGTTGAAGTTTATTTTCTCTTTTAAACAACAGAATTTGTGAATTTCAACAAAGGGATATTAACATTAGCTTCACAAAAACAAAGACAGACACATACTCGTATACCCACTATAAATGGAGGGAAAAAAATACCACATTTCTGGAGATATAAAATTTGTGTCCATTTATACGTGGTCATAACAGACTTATCTTGTTGGTTGGACCACTGAACAGCAATCTTTCAACCAAAAAATATTAAAGAGCGATGAGAAAGAACCGAATAAGGGTACATCCATAAACTCCAGTCAGGTGGCAGTGATGTGTACAGAGACAGTGGCTGGCATACTATACGTACTAAAATGCACTAGACTAGATTTCCACTATTTATATATAAGCAAAGCCTGTCTTCCACCTTTACCTGTGAATACTCTCTATAACCATCCTTAAGTCTGAACTTGTCACTGCATTACCATACCTAAATGGTACATTTCTGTTACAATTAACACTCTTCTTACCTCCCTCCCACCTTTGTATATATGTCTGTACAGAGATGCTTCTCTCCATGGTGAGGCGCTTTTCTTATGAAGTGGACTGGACTCCCATAAAAGTGTATGCTAAAAATGTATTTTTCTTGGTTAATATTATAGGTGCTATTGAATTCCTTTATATTTGTTTATTAATGTAGTTAATGTTTAAAATGTTTTTACCTGTTTCTGCATCACCTTGGGAGTCCTGGTGGCCTGAGGAACAATAGATAAATGTCTTAAATAATAAGCTTATATGTTTCAATATATCGGTGCTCAAGAGATATTACGTTATAGTTTGTATTGCGTATTTTCTTACCTTTAAAGAACGGGCATGAAGTTCATTTAGAGTTCAGATAAACTGTACAGTGGTGTCCTGCAGTGCACATTGACTCTTCAGGACAGATACCACATTATTAAGGTATGAGATTATGTGATTAATTATTGCCATTGTCAAATGTCTCCCTCCTTCATGTGTTTTGTCTATGTGTAACTGCTTTGAAATTCTTTGTCTGCTTAATGACATCAGCCATTTTAAATCTGAATCTTATTGAGTACATCATGTTCTGACATACTATTTCAAGATCACATTTCTAAATGTGGTAGACTTATTACAAATGCAACACATTGCCCTCCATCTCAGTTGTTTTCTTCTGCCATCTGGCCAGATAGCATTACAGTGTCATTTGTTTGCTGCAGTTTCAGATTGTACCAGATTACCCATGTAACTTAATCTAGAAAGACAAAACAGTGCTTAGAAAAAAACTGAGTATTTTGGCAGTTCATTTTTTGAGAGGAGGGGCATAGCCACTGAAAACACTCAGATCAAAATTCTAAACCTCCTAATTCAAAACAGCTAATGATTTAGTGAAGCGCAAATTTAAATTGTGTATTTTTCTTCCTATCATTTAAAAATATGAGTTAAACTGGAATTTAAACTTGAAACAAAGAATTCTGTGCTGTTTCCTATATCTAAGTGGTCAGTGGATTTATAGTATAACAAACAGAATTAAAGTGAAGTCCTCATTTAATGAGCCAGATAATACTTGAACATACTTGTCCGTGATGAAACATCTTAAATTCTGAAAAATCCATTCGGAGGACATAGGCTCCCTTGCTTTTCAGCAATGTGTTTGGGGGAAGGAAAGGGGAGAAAAAAATGTGACAGCACTTAAAGACTAAGTGGTATTTATTTTCACCTTAGCTTTCTTGGTTATAAATCTATTTCCTCAGATGCAGTACCAAGTGCTACTCAGGCATAAATCATATTAATACATTTGTGGGAGTGGGCTAGAATGTCATATAATCTAGAAAGATCCTATTTTCAAAGGGCTGGGTAAGGCAATGCAGGTCTTGAAAACTGACAACATCCCCCTTTGACAATCTCCATCTTTTGTAAAGATTTGAAGTTTTGTTTGACCATCTGTCTTAAAGTGAAACAGGGTTTTATTCTAACTAAAATGAATAGTTCACTTGTATTATGTAATGCTTTTATGATTTCTCCTGTTAGCGAATTTATTTTATTAAATTTAATTTATATTCAGTTACATATGTTTGGCCTAGTTATTAGATGCTAAAATGCTAAAAGGAAGAAAGATTCAAACTGTCCCTATTTACTAAAAGAATAATTTTGTGGTCAGTTAAGTAGATTCCATAGTGTCAGGGAATTGTTGGGATGGCACCTAAATTTGCCTTCTTTTAAAAGGCAGTTAATATTTCCTTGTTCTGTTTGTTATGAAGCATGCAGTGTTTTCATTATTCACAGTAAGGGAGTCATGAGTTTGTTTCATACATAATCATATTGTCTAGGTTTCTAAATGGCAAACTGAATAGTTACAAATGAGCTGATCATCGGAATTACTGTTTCTTCTCCTGGACCAGATATCCCACCTATGATACTTTTACAGATCACCATCATCTTTGAAGATTTCCCCACATCACTGAACAGAAGGAATCCTGACTGTATATAATAAGCATTTTCAGCAGTCCTGTTAACTAAGATCTTTCAGTTTAGTGAACATTGATATTTGTATGCTGCTAGTGTGGTGCTTCCCATGATGTTATGTGGAATATATGTATGTAGTACTGCATTTGGATTTCATTAATTTTATGTGACTTATCCATAGCTTGTATTGACAGTTTTTTTCCCCAAGTATATGAAAAAGCTAGGACTATGCTCTTTTTTCCCTGCCTTAAATCTCATCTCTTTGCATATATGTAAAAGGTATATAAAATTCTTCTCTTAATATATTTTCAGGTAATAAATGGAACATTATTTTTACTTTCCCAGCAGCTGACTTCATTATTGTTATTATTATTATTATAGTCTGGTGTTTCTCGATTCCGTAAAATTTGTTCGCCTTTAATTATTGTTATTATTATTATTTAGCTTTCAGTTTAACAACTTAATATGTATTACCTTCACATCTTTAGGAATGTTTATTTCCAGCTTTACTTTCCGTACAGGTATTACAATTTATTCAAAACACTTTGGACAGCAATTTATTTGTTAATATGTTATGTATAATTTGGTCATGTGCCATCGAGAAATCAGTGCCTTGCTTTACACTGGCTTGATATATTGATGAGTGGACAATATTAGCCAAAAAAAAAAAAGACTTATTAGCTGTATTTTACTAATTAATGTCCTATAGCATAATTAATCTTGGATAGTAAATATAAATCCCCCGTACAATTATTAAGTTATTAATTTTTTTAATTGCACAGTTGACTTCTTTCCTTCAGGAGTTCACATCATCATCCAGTTTTATAGAATACTTTTGTAGAATACTTTCCACTTAGTCTACTATCCAGCAACAGATAAAGATTGAAACCTGCTGTATACAATGAGAAACTTGGAATGAGAGATATGCAACTGAAAAGGAAGTTGCGTTTATTTGTCACACAAATAAACGTTTGTTTCAAATACATTTGCTTCAAGACAACTGCTAGTACCTACTTAGCACATACTGAAGTTAAGGATGTAAGCTCCTGTTTTACATTTTAAAGGAGCCTGCACTTGGAAAATAACATATTGGATCAGACCTGAGGCCTGTCTAGTCCAACATGGGATGCCCACCAACAGAGTATGACTGCAGCCGTCTCACGTTCCCCAGCAACTAATATTTGGAGACATACCATGTATGATAGTGGAGCTGGTTCTGTCCATTGATGACTCCATCCATATAACTTGACAGCCAAATTATAGGTAGTGGCGCCAAATTCCACAGTTTGATTATCTGTTATATGAATTTCTTATCTGTGCAGAATCTCCTAACATTTATCTTTCAGCCTATGAATGCAGATTCTAGTATTATGAGACGGAGAAAGGCTTCTCCTTCTTTTCTTCACACTGTGCATAATTTTGTACACCTCTGTCATATCTCCCCTTACATGCCTTTTTTTCTAAGCCAAACAACTCCAAACATTGAAAATTTTCTTGTAGAGCAATTTTTCTAGATTTTTCATAATTTTGACTGCTGTTTTCTAGGCTGTTTCCAGTTTTGTAATGTCCTTTTTGAATGCAGTGCATGAACTACAGTATTCAGGATGTAATCACATTATGAATTTCTTTAAGGGTAGTATGATATTTGTATTTTTATTTTCAGTTCCAGTTCTCTTTCCAGTAACACCCAGCATGGAATTTGACTTTTAAAAAAAACAAAACTGGCTGCACGTTGATTTCAACTACTTCATTGAGCCATCTTTTGCAACTCTTTAAGTTTTCTTGGTCAGTCACTGCCAGCTCATATCCAATCAAACTACATGAGATACTGGGATGTTTTTGCCCCCGTATACCTCACTTTGCACATAATCACAGTGAGCCTGACCTACCATTTTACTGTCCATTCTCCCAATTTGGAGATAGTCTTTTGGAGGTCTTTGCAATCTGTTTTTGTTCTTACCAGCCTGAATAATTTAGTACCATCAGCAGTTAATAAGGCTAAATGCATCATTTGCATTTGTGTGGTTTTTAGTTGTTGTTGTTTTAATTAAATGCAAGTTATGAGGAGGTGATCAGTATGAAAACAATAGATCATTTTAGGAAGGATTATTCCTCCTGCCATTTCATGAATCACCTTCCCTCAAGCTTTTGTTGTCCCCACCAAAATCTGTTACTATTACCAGTGGAAACTTGCCTGGCAAGACTAACGGTAGTTTGAGAGAGACAATCATTGGGATGGTAGCATATGAGGACAGGAGTGACCCTGCCCCTTTTGGCCATGGTTCTGATCTTGATCATCCTTCCCTGGTATTTTTTTTTTTTTTTATGAACTGCAGGTGTTGTTGTTTGGTCTTGTAATAAGAGATGTACAATAGCTTTGTTGTCAGTTAAGAATTCTGAATTCTCGAAGTCATGGAATATGGCTCTTTTGACAGCCCCACAAATCCTATGTATAAAGGGGGCATTCAAAGTTTTATATTCTACTACATTTTATATCAGTATCACTGGCCTGGATCAGGAACTGAGGGACATCACTGTTCAAAGGCCATGCTGGTATGGGATTGGCTGCTGTTATAGAAACTTTATAGCGTCATTCTTACCAGACTGATTTCAGTAGGCAGTTCTATATGCTTTGTTGTGCTGACAAAAAAAAAAAAAAAAGTGAGTGGCACTGAAATGTTACTGAACTGAACCATAGCAGTCTTCATACCTATTCAGCACAAAGTTTTGAACAAACTTCTTATGTGCATTTTGCAATCTGTCACAAAGATAAGGGATATTAGTAAAGGCAGTAACTGCGATTTCTCAATAGTATTTGGTTGTATCATCGTTATTATGAGGAATAATTGAAACAGAATCTCTATTTTAAGTAATCACTGGGTTTAACATCATCTATGATTGATGTGGTTTGGTGGCTTGAGTACTGGACTACAACCCTGGAAACCAGGGTTTGATTACCTGATCGGCTGTGAAAATCCACTGGATGACCGTGGGCACAACACACATTCTCAGCCCCAGAAAACCCCATGATTAGGCTAGCCTTAGTCACCATAAGTTGGAAATGACATGAAGGCACACAACAACAACAACAACAACAACAATCTATAAATAGGAATCTATAAAAAAAAATTGGTCTGTTATGATGTGACTTCTGTTAAGGCCTTTAAGCTGGAAAAAAGATGGAGATTGTTCAAAGAACAACCATCAAAGTCGCTGCAATTCTATGTCTGTGTATGTGTCTCTGTATGTGTCTTCAAGTTACCTATGTATTAACTTATGGCAACTTTGTAAGGTTTAATACAACAGACACAAGCTTACCTTATGCTGTTTCTTCTACTACTTGTTAGCTTTGCTGCCTGTTAGCTAAGCTCCTGTTCATTGCTGCCTCAGAGAAAGCCCTGAACAAATGGAAACCATTTTTGTTTCCTAGCATATATAGCATCCTCTGAAGGAATGAAAACTAATTGCTGATACTTCTACAAGATATGGAGGGACATCTAATGTAAATGCACTTTTCATTCACAGTAGACCACACTCTATTTTGCCATATTTGTTATATAGAGACTTTTTAAAGGTTTCTATGATTTTACTACTTCAAATCTTGTACCTCTTAACAAAAGAGTTGTGGAATGTTTGATATTTTAGTTTCCATTTTATTTCATTTTATAGATGTTAAAAATAAAGCTACTTTGTAATGTATTTTTGACCAAATATTTGGCTTATCCAAATTAATATGTTCTCCAAAATTATCTCTGGACACATTAGCCAAACATTTTGTCTATCTCTTATTTTACCACAGATTCTCCAATATAACTTTGACATATCTGACGTTTTCTTTAACTTGAGCAGATACTGATTTATAAAGTGGTGTTGTCCAAATTTTACCCTTCTTCTTCGTGGTCTCTGTGCCTTCATACACTAGGAGCTTTAGCGCCTGCGCGGTAGCATTCGGAAACTTCTAGAGCTTGTTCGCTTGGCGGGAACCCCTCCCCCACGCCGGTACTGCGCATGCTCCTCCCGCCGAGCAACGGTCTCTCCTCAGTTCTTTCTCGTCTGCCGTCGCATACGGAAGGTTCTTCGGTTTGTTCCTCGACTTTGTGCTTGGCTTGCTGTTTTTTCACGGTTTTCGGACTTTTGGACTGTTTCTGACCTCCCCTTTGGACTTCCCATTTGGTTTTGGTGATTTTCGGACTTTTTCTCTTGGCGTTTCGTCTTATGTCCGCGCTCTTCAAAAAGTGCGTGTCCTGCGGGCGCAAAGTTGCCCTCAACGACGGCCACAAGGAGTGTCTCTTCTGCTTGGGTGAGTCCCACAACACTCGGACTTGCCCAATTTGCCGGGATTTTACTCCCCAGACTCTCCGCAACAGGTCCGCGAGACTTAAATCGTATTGTTGGGAGCAGTCTTTGAGGGCAATCGACGAGACCTCCGTTTCCAACATGGCCGAAAAGAAGACGACCACGCCATCGACGGTATCGGCGGCTGCCGTTCCGTCCACCTCGTCGGTATCGGGCTCGGTACCGGCGAGAACGCCGATTTCGGTGTTACCGAGGATCCCGAAGCTGTCGGCGGCTGCCAAGTCAGCTAAAGGATCCTCGACGGTGAGGAAGGCTGAGGCTCCCGTGAAGGAGACGCCTGCTAAAAAGCGCCCTGCTCCGGACGGAGACAAGGGCAAGGAGAAGGAGAAGAAGAAGGAGGAGGAGAAGGAGAAGAAGCGCTCCCCGTCTGGGGACGTTCGACCTCCCACTCCTCCTCCGACTCTGCAGCCTTCCAAAGGGCGAGGCGAGTCCGTCGATCTCTCAGACGATGAGATCGAGGACGTTCCCCAAGAGCGCCTGGACTCGCCTGTGGCAGACCCTTCAACCCTGGTGGAGGAGCACCACCGCCTTTCCAGCCGTCGCAGGTCAACCGACCTGCAGCAGAGAGAGCCCTCTGCTTCTCCGGAGCGGCGTTCTACTTCATTCAGGTCCCGGTCCCGCTCTTCGGAGCGTCCGGTGGCTTCGCCGCCTCCTAGGGAGACTAGAGAGGAACAACCTCGCTCGTCTGCCTCCAGATACACCTCGGCGTCCTACGTGGCCAGGTACGCGAGGGAATCTGAGTGGAGAGAGCGCCCGGCCTCTTACTGGTCACATTCTCCATCGTACCGGGATCGGTACCTTCATGACCCGAGACGCTGGGAGACCTTCCGGAGGTCCCGGTCACCTCGGAGACAGCACGAATCATGCTCGCCTCGAGGGGAAGACCCTCGGTACCGTCGGCACCGAAGCCGTTCGCCGTCGGACCGCCGCTCCTTCAGCCGCTCTCCCTCGCCTCGATACCATAGGGCGAGGGAGCCTTCGCCTCGATACCGAGCGGTATCGCCACCTCCCAGGGTTACGGCTACGGCGACGCGCCCTACGGAGGTGGTGGTGACTGAGCAGGCTAGGACCACCACAGCCTGTCAGACTACGCTGGTCACCACCAGAAAGGTGAAGTCTGTGGTCAGCCAGCCCAAGCGTGACACTGCCACTACCACCGTTCCGGCTGCGGAGAAGCCCAAGAAAGCTGCATCCGCGACGGCAGTGAACGAGCCGGAAAGTGAGCGGCGAGAGGACTCACCGAGCTCGGGGGAGTACGGCTTGAGCGCGGAATCGGAGGTGTCTGAGGCGGCCTCCCGGGAGTCTCCTCCGCTGGGATTTGGGGAGCCGATCCCAGATTCAGCTCCAGAGGACGTCCACCAGTTCTCTGCGATGCTGCTTCGCATGGCCTCTACTCTTGGCCTTAAGATCGCGGATGCGGAGCCGGAGGATGACGATCCCGTCTTCTCCATCTTCGAGGGGAAGCAACCTGCCGCGGCCCCGCTGCCTCTCCTGCCCCGGATCTCCAAAGTGGTTAAGGCCGCTTGGGATGACCGGCCTCGGCACAGCCGATACCGCAGCGTTTGGAGTACCTCTACAGGGTGCAGAAGGATAACGCGAGTTATCTCTTCAACCACCCTGCACCGAACTCTGTGGTGGTCGAGTCGGCACAGACAAAAGGCACCGGCAGGCAGCACACCACCCCGCCGGATAAAGAAGGCAGGAAGTTGGATGCCTACGCAAGGAGGTTTTATTCCGCCGCCTCCTTGCAGATCAGGCTGTCCAACACTCAGGCTTGCCTCGCGGCATACCTGAAGAAAGTGCTCGACCGCCGTCAACCGGCGATGGAGGCGGTACCGGAGGACATCCGTCAAGCCGCCTCGGTGATCTTCACCGAGGCCATGTCCATCGCTCGGCAGCAGATGGCCTCCTCCAGGCACGCCGTGGAAATTGCCTCCCGGGTCATGGCGGGATCCATCGGCTTGCGCCGCCATGCCTGGCTCCGACCGGCCGACATCCAAGAGGACACCCGAAGGAGGATCGAGGATCTCCCCTTCAACGGTGAGGGCCTCTTCAATTCTTCGACCGACCAGGCGCTGGACAATCTGGTGAAGGCGAGGTTGATTGCCAAAAAGATCGGGCTCAAGCCGGCCACGCAAGCCCGCAGGACCTCCACCTTCCGCCCATCCTGGCGACGATCTTCCACCTCGTCGTTCCAGCGCTCGGCCCAGTCCGGCCAGTCAAGACCGTCCTCTGGCTTGTCAGCCAGATGCACTTTTAGACGTCGCCCAGCTTCATCTAAGAAGTCCTCCTCGGACTCGAAGTCTCGGTTTTGACGTGTCTGGCAGGACCTCCCAATATCCACTCTTCAGCCTACCATCTGCGCTCGGAGACCGCCCGACTCTGGCTCGACACCTCTTGGAGTGGCAACATGTCACTATGGACTCTTGGGTGCTTTCCATCGTCCGTCTTGGCTACGCCATCGAGTTTCACGATATTCCACCTCGAGGCGTCTACTACTCCACCCAGTCGAGTCCGGCCCTCCTGAAAGAGATCCAGTCCCTCCTTCAGAAAGGAGCGATCGAGCAGCTCCCGCAGGAAGCCAAGACCACCGGCTTCTTCTCCCGGTACTTCACGGTACCAAAGGCCGACGGTACCCTCCGGCCAATCCTCGACCTCAGAGGGGTGAACTACTACATCCGCCCCAAGAGGTTCAAGATGGTCACGATACCGTCGATCCTGCCCTTCCTCCATCGAGGGGACTGGTTCGCCTCCATCGATCTCCGAGACGCATTCTTCCACATCGCCATTCGCCCGCAGCACAGACGGTACCTCCGCTTCGCAGTCGACGACACCTGTTACCAGTACAAGGTGCTGCCGTTCGGACTCTCGACTGCCCCAAGGGTCTTCACCAAGTGCATGGCCCCGGTGGTATCCTTCCTGCAGACGAAGGGTGCTTCTGTCTACCCTTACCTCGACGATTGGCTGTTGGTGGCGTCCTACAAACAGAGACTTTACCACGACGTCCACATGACGTTGTCACTCCTGACTCACCTTGGCCTACAAGTGAATCCGAAGAAGTCCCACCTCGAGCCGGCGAGGATCTTGGACTTCATCGGGGCAACGCTCGATTCCACCTCCGCCAGGGCGTACCTGCCAGAGACTCGAGCTCAAACCCTGATCTGGGCCGCCGCTCACGCCTGCACGGCCCCGACATTATCTGCGAGAAGCGTCCAGCAGCTCCTCGGCTACATGGCTGCGACAACCGCTGTGACCTATCTCGCCAGACTGAGGGCAAGACCTCTTCAACACTGGTTCGTCCTCATATTCGACCCCCTGCGAGACAAACAGACGATCCGACTGCAACTGCCGGAGGACGTCCGCTCATCCCTCCGATGGTGGCAGTCGCGAAGCAATCTGATGTCCCGGATGCCTTTCCAACAACCGACACCGAAGGTGACAGTAAAGACCGATGCCTCCCTGTACGTATGGGGTGCCCACTGCGGCGATCTCAGAGTCCGCGACAGATGGACTGACGACGAGACCGCTCTCCATATCAATGCGCTAGAGCTGCTCGCCGTCTCGAAAGCGCTACGGGCGTTCCGCCACGTTGTAGCGGGGCGCACAGTCCTGGTCCTGACGGACAATACCACCGCCGTCTGTTACATCAACAGACAAGGAGGGACTCATTCCACGACCCTGCTCAACATCGCGCTCGACCTGTGGGAATGGTGCATTCGCCTGCACACGCATCCCGTGGCGGTTCACCTGGCCGGGCAGGAGAACACCACGGCAGACGCCCTCAGCAGGGACACCTCATCCCATCACGAATGGTCTCTCTCCGGAGAGGCGTTCAGACTGATTCGAGACCGCTGGGGCGAACCATCGATCGACCTCTTTGCGACCAGGGAAAACGCGAAGTGTCACCGATTCTGTTCCAGAGCGGGCCACGATCGCGCTTCTATCGGGGACGCCTTCCAGTTTCCGTGGACCGGGGAACTCCTCTACGCGTTCCCACCGTTCCCGTTGCTCGGCCGGACGATATCGAAGATCCTCGCTGACCGAGCCGACGCGATCCTGGTAACCCCGTACTGGCCGAGGCAGCACTGGTTTACACCCCTGCTACGGGCTGCACGAGGCGACCTGCTCCGGCTGCCATCGACACCGGGCCTGCTCTCCCACTCCAGCGGCCGAGTCCTCCATCCGAACCTGCCACGCCTGGCCCTCCATGCCTGGAGGATATCGCACTAGACGATCCCGTGCTTGGTACCGTCCTCGTCGCGGCCAGGAAGGAATCCACCCGTCGCAACTATCAATACAAGTGGCAACGCTTCCTGACCTTCGCTAATGAGAGGAGTGAGCCGGTATCACCTGCGGGACTCTCTACCGTCCTGCATTTCCTCCTCCACCTCCGGCAACAGGGCCTGGCGTTTCCATCCCTAAAAGTTTACCTCTCCGCGATCGTGGCATACCAACCGCCACGGTCTGCGGCATTGGCCTTCTTCAGGAACGATACCGTTAAGCGGTTCCTGAAAGGACTTCATCATCTCTACCCGCCGGTATCGCCGCCGCTACCGCCGTGGTCCCTCTCGCTGGTGCTATCGCAGCTGACAAAGCCGCCCTTCGAGCCGATGGCGACCTCGGATGGCAGGCTTCTGACCATGAAAACTGCCTTCCTGGTAGCGGTGACCTCAGCGAGGCGAGCGGGTGAGATCACAGCTCTTCGGTCCGATGAGCCCTTCATGGTCTTCCACAGAGACAAGGTGATCCTGAGACCTGACATCTCGTTCCTGCCGAAGGTGATGTCCAGTTTCCATCTCAACCAGGACATCATCCTGCCTGCCTTCTTCCCGAACCCAACGACACCGTTGGAGCGGTCCCTCCACTCCCTGGACGTGCGTCGGGCCTTGGCCTTCTACAAGGACAGGACTGCTTCCTTCCGACAGACGCCGCATCTCTTTGTTTGCTATGGGCGACGTCGGAAGGGTCTCAAAGTGTCCACCCAGCGCTTCTCCAAGTGGGTGGTGCGGACTATTGAACTGGCGTATGAGCTCGCGAGGAAGCCTCCGCCAGTCCTGCTTCGAGCCCACTCCACCAGAGCTGTGGCTACTTCTGCGGCCCTCCTGCGAGGAGTTGACCTGCATGAACTCTGCCGTGTGGCGACCTGGTCCCAACCATCGACCTTCGTGCGCCACTACAGGCTCGACTGCCGGTCGCGCAGAGATGCCCGGTTTGGACGTGAGGTGCTGGCTTCCGTGCTGTAGGACCTGACCCGCCATCCGACCGGTAAGCTACACAGTCTCCTAGTGTATGAAGGCACAGAGACCACGAAGAAGAAGAACAGGTTGCTTACCTGTAACTGTGGTTCTTCAGTGGTCATCTGTGCCATCATACACACCCGCCCTTTCCTCCCCTCTTTCTCAGGTCCCTGTAGGTTCTACGGCAGACGACAGAACTGAGGAGAGACCGTTGCTCGGCGGGAGGAGCATGCGCAGTACCGGCGTGGGGGAAGGGTTCCCGCCAAGCGAACAAGCTCTAGAAGTTTCCGAACGCTACCGCGCAGGCGCTAAAGCTCCTAGTGTATGATGGCACAGATGATGACCACTCGAAGAACCACAGTTACAGGTAAGCAACCTGTTCTTTTTTTTCTCTTGGTGTTTCTTTTTCTGAATTTGACTCTCATACAAGTCTCATTCCATTAAATTTCACAAACTTCCCTTCTTGTAATATTTTATATATTTTTGAAGTGTGCCTGAGTTTTGTTCATACAGTTGATACAGTTAAAAATGCTTTAGTTTTACACATTATTGGAAAAAGATCAGACATTGGATCAGATATTTAAAGTGTTATGGTAACTCAGAAAAATCTAGATATGTTGGAAACCCTCATTACAATAAACAAAGAAATGTACATTCAGAATTCCAGAGCAGAATAGTGTTAGTTCAACATAAATGTGGGGAATATCTAAATCATTTCAATGTGGATTAATGAGAATATGAATATGGATTATTTTTTTAAAAAAGTAAGCATAAGGGTCAAATCCTGCTTTTAGTATTTTAGACAAAGGCCGGATGAAACAGTGAAATTGCCTTCCAAGTAAAGTAAATGAAGAAGTAAACCAGGGAAGTATCAGACTATATGAGATTTGACACTGAGAACATAGAAGAAAATATTGTTTGTGTATGTGTATGTGTGTGTACACGCACACATATGTACATACGGATATCACGAAGTTAATACTTTTTGTTTATCATGCTATGATCCCTATGTCCTAGTTAAAAAAAAAAAAAAATCAGTAATTATATGTAAGGAGAGGTTCTCCTTAAAGTATGAATGTCCCATAGCTGTTTAGGCCTATAAATGTCTTGGTTGCATCGATAGGAGTATGGTGTCTAGACTGAGGGAGGTAATGGTTCCACTCCATTCTGCTTTGGTTAGACCTCATTTGGAATACTGTTTCTAGTTCTGGGCACTCAGTTCAAGAAGGATATCGACAAGCTGGAGCATGTCCAGAGGAGGGTGATCAAAATGGTGAAGGGTCTGGAAGCCATGCCCTTTGAGGAGCTCAGTATGTTAGTCTGCAGAAAAGAAGTTAAGAAGGGACATGATAGCCATGTTTAAATATTTGAAGGGATGTCAATGTTGAGGAGGGAGTGGGCTTGTTTTCCACTGCTCCAGAGACTAGGACAAGGAGCAGTGGGTTCAAGCTGCAGGAAAGGAGACTCCCCCTGAACCTCAGGAAAAACTTCCTGAAGGTCAAAGCTGTCAGGCAGTGGAATATGCTGCCTGGGAGTGTGGTGAAGTCTCCTTCTTTGGAGGTTTTCCATCTGTTGGGAGTGCTTTGATGTATGTTCCTGCATGGCAGAGTATTGGACTCAATGGCCCCATTCTCTCTTCCAACTCTATGATTCTATGATTGTGTGTCATCACTCACTCCTTGAATTAAAACCATAAGCAATTGGCTGCCAGTGTTATTCCTTCAGAATTGTTGTCATATAGTTAATTTAAGGTTTTTCTGTCAGCATTTGTTACATGGCCTTTAAATACTATAGGTTTGTTCTTCAGGTTGTTTTTGTTTTGTTTTGTTTTGTTTTTTTGGCATAGTGATTGGTTTATTGTGCTTCTTTAGCTTTATTTCAGTTTTCATATTATGAGTTCCTGGGCTGTGCCACAGTCTGTTCCTGGTCTTGTTTTTGCAGAGAGAATGGGACTTCTCCATGTTCTGCTTTGTATTATGTAGGCTGGAATTCATGATCGTAGTTATAAATGTGTAACCTAGAGTGACTTTCTACAAGACAGTAAAAGAAACATCCATTATCAGAAGGAGGTTAGCACCACCAACACTTGCAAGAATGTTTACATTTCAGTTACTGATCTGTTTTGTCTTATGTGGCCCATTGGAGTAACTAATAGTTACAGTGGTCTACAGAGCCAATGCAATGTAATGGTTCGAATCTCCACTCAGCTGTGGCAACCCAGTGGGTGACCTTGGGCAAGAGACACACTTTTTCAGCCTTAGAGGAAGGCAGTGACAAACATCACCTGAATAAATTTTGCCACAACACTCTAATGATAGGGTCACCATAAATTAGATTCAAATTGAAAGCATGTAACAACCAGGGGCCTAAGCAATACTACACGTTATACTTCTCAACAACTGATGCACAAAGGCTACAAACAAGTATATGTGTTTTATATATGATTGCTTGTTCACTGCTTTGAGCTAAGCTGTTTTAGTTCTGTAGGTGTTAAAATAATATGTATAATTTCATACATTAATGATCTATATTAATTGTTTACACAGATGGGGGAGTGTGTAAGCAGGCCACTTGTATACTGCTTGTTCTGTTTCCTTAAAATAAGCTGAGCACTTACTGCTTGGACTCACTCCTGTAGGGTCTGTTCCTTCGTCCGTCTCTTTTCCAGGGGTACTGAGTGAAAACCAGGAATTTTGAGGTATAGTGATTTCAAACCAATAATCTGGCGACACTGCACAATCCTGTCATGGCATGTTTGGTCAAACATGGACTGCAGAAACTGTGACATAGTCTGCTCTATGTGGTATTGATGCTTCAAATGCTTACATGCTAATAAATAATGACTTGATTTGGTTCCTTAAATTTTGTACCTGTGGATCTTACCTGATAAGCATTTCCAGTGCTTCACACAAACTTTTAATTGAAGCCGAAATATTTCTTAAGAATTATTTTTCTTGTGATATGTTTTTTATGACACTTAAGTAGTTAACATTCTGAATAATAATTAGATCAGCTCTAACAAAATTTGAAAGCCTTTTTACTATTCCGTGGGATAGACTGTTTCCATTAGTAATTGTATGTGTAGGAGGTACTATTGGCAAAGGCTCTTATTACTATAGTATACGTAAAAGCTATAATTGCAAAATAGGAGAGAAAAAGACTATCTTTAAGTCTTTGTGTTAATATGCAATTTTTTCCAGTGGGAAAAAAATGTATTTTTTTTTTTAGTCACAAGTCCACTTTGATCAGTTTTTCTGCTATGTAATAAATTTGGAATTGATCCATCTGATTTCCTTTGTGTACAGAAATGAATATACAGGGACAAGTCTATAGAAAATCGTGTACAAATGTTTACATATGTCTCATAGCATATGCATGTTTGTATTTTTTTTAAATGGAGAACTTGCAGAACCCAAACAAGTATGAAAACTAGATGATAACTTTATTCTGGTTTGTATATTAGTTGAGGATTTAAGAATCAGATTGATCCATATTAAAATGTGAACCACTTTTTTCTCTGTTCTTAGCTGACAATGTGCTATGAAAGACAACAGAAGAAGCCACTATGTGTAATAACCTCCTAATAAATCCTACCTCACCTCATTTGAAATATATAGACTGATAGGTATAGTGACAGTAAGCACCTTTTCCTGCCGAAGCTACTGCGGAAGAGTTTGAAAAAGACCAGTTGATTGTGAGCCTCCAGGAATTCCAGAAAATGCTTGTTTGAATTGGAGGATAGCACCCTTATACATACTGGATGCAACCCCTTTTGACTGCAACACAGAGTGATAAAATAAGAAAACAATGCAAATAAAATTACTTTACTGGG
Source organism: Ctenosaura bakeri (assembly GCA_948474755.1). Taxonomy (NCBI): domain Eukaryota; kingdom Metazoa; phylum Chordata; class Lepidosauria; order Squamata; family Iguanidae; genus Ctenosaura; species Ctenosaura bakeri. The sequence continues at coordinate 26,048 of CAOLHI010000944.1, forward strand.
TGAAAACTAGATGGGGGACAAAGCAATAGATCCTTTAGACAAGTGTTTGAGACAGGGTGGAGTGTGAGGCTAGTCTTTTGCCAGAAAAATCACATACTTATCAAATCACTGGGTTTAATTGTCTGTCATCTTTTTATATTTTATTTATTCATTTGTCATAGATTTTATTTTATTTGTTTGTTTATTGTATGTGTTATATATCCAGAATATATAATAAATAAGACATGGGACTCAGAGCAGCTATCTTCACCCCTAAAAATGACTGCCTTTTCTTGTGTACCTGTATTATGTACTTGAATACCTTGTTGTAGCAGTAGATGTTGGATTTTATGTCTGGATTCCTGAAGTACAGTACCTGTCAGAGTTCTGGGGAGACATTTGTTAGCCATGTGCTCTTCCTGTATGTGTTTTTAGACTAGGATCTTCTTGAAAAGCAATACTTTTTAGTGCTGAGTACATTCAAGATGGCTTGCCATGCCGTGGTGTGATCTTGCTATCCTTGGCTGCACACTGTGTTTGGTTGCAGAGGTAGACTGAATCCAGTGATAGAAGCTGGAAAAGATATTCTGTTTTCTGTTGAGTTCAATTTTTAGTTTTTGATTTCTACTGTGTCTGAAGTCAGCATAACATTATACCTTGATCAGCAGAGGATCAGGGCCTGTGGGAGCATAGGATTTTATGTATCTCCATTCTTACCCTATCATGTCCACAACTCTTTTCTGTTTGGGCCCCTCCATTGATAGGCTAATAAAAGCAGTGCAGATACTATTAGTTTAGTGCATAGCGAGTGCATAGAAGTCAGTTGGACCACTCTGAAAAGCATCATATTTTGGCTTTATCACAAATGGAAATTTTGTGTACAGTTCGATGGCTTATCCTTGAAAATGCTGTCTTGCTGCCATTTTCTTAAGGCATTACGTTAATGGCATCATCTGTGACTTTCTGTGTATAGAAGGATGTGCTTTGGCTTGATGTCTCTAGTTTGTTTCTAACATGGAGATCCGTGCTGAGACATCATGATTGGATTTCATGGTCATGCATTCCTTCTTCTTCCTCATCTCCCCATGTATTATTCAGTTTCCTCTCTCACTTACTGGTTTACAGCTATTGTAGTTCATCTCCAAACTGGGATAGGAAATCAGCATTTGAACTGGGCTACCCATTTTTTTTGACAAATAAAAAGGGGAGGGAGGAGAGACAGGAAATGTATATTGTACAAAACTAATTCATAATGTAATTGCACTGCCTTGACCATGAAACCTGAAGTGACAGGGTATCTGGGAGAATGAATGGATAGATATAGGGAATATGTCATGGCTTGCTTAAACATGCTTTAGAATTAACATACTAAGAATTAACATACTAAGAATCATAGCAACATTGCTTAGTATATGAAAATATATTGTTGCTTTTTAGCCACTTTATATTATTACATTTAAGGCCCACCTTTTCCTTTAGAAAGTCTGGGCAACATACATGATTCTTCATCCTCCTTTTATCACATGGCCATCCTGTAACTGGCTCAGCATCACCCAATCAGCATCGTGACTAATCAGCTCAAAGGTCATTCTTACACAGTAGAAACTGGATGTGCACAAAAGTTAAGCTAATATATGACAACTATTAAATACTAAATATTTGGAGAGAAAAGGCTGAATTGTGTAAACATTAATTTGTACTATGTTTTTTTTCTGAAATGAAAATAAAGTAATTATAGTTTATGTGTATGTATACACACACAAACATACGTATTTAGAAAGTGATCCAGAGATATTCAAGTGACAGATTTGATCCTTGCTGTAAACAGCTGTGGGGCGTTTACCGAAAGCCTCTGCAAAACAAGGGACGTAGCTCAACAAAGCACCTTGTGGAAAAGTCTGTAAAATGTAAAGTCGAAGGCTTTCACGGCCGGAATCCATAGGTTGTTGTGGGTTTTCCAGGCCTTGAGGCCGTGTTCTGTTAGTATTTGCTCCTGACGTTTCACCTGCATCTGTGGCTGGCATCTTCAGAGGATCTGAATAATGTTTGTGCTGAGGTGTATTGAGATGTCTGAAACAAAAAACTTGGCTCTAAGTCAGGAAAAGGCTTTTGACCCACAGAAGATGCCCTTGATTCATATTAGAGTACTTCTGAATCCAATCTATGTCTAATCTTAACTAAAATGAAAAATGTGCTGAGTATTTCACTGTTACTAACTTTTAAACTTTTTTTTTATTTTTAGGTTAATGGGAAATACATTTGTGGCCTGATTCTATATCTTGGTGCACCAGCAAATAACAAATTTTGATAGATTGTACCTACTGCTTTGCTATGATAGACTCATAAACTATGATAGTCCACCCATGTTACACAATATAGGAGGATTATTAGCAAGATCTTTTAATATATTGGCTTTTTTGTGTTTATTACACAGGTTGTTCATATGTCTCTGAAATGCTGTTTTCTCCCCCTAACATTTTGTTTATCAATTTCTATTTCTAGGTGACATTTCCTCTTAAATGTCATGGTAACAACTCAGTGGAACAAAGACAGAGAACCAGACTTTGTTGGCTCATGTAACTATGCCAACATAGACAATACCAAGGCAGGGGCAAGAGTGAAAAGGGTCCAGCAGCAGCAGCAGCAGTGGGAAGGCATTGGAAGCCTTTTTCATCAGAGCTGGAGATTCTGTTTCCTCAGTGCCTGGCTGTCGGTTAGGAGTTTGAAGCTGAAAGTAGATTTTCCAAGGCAACCGTCCCAGAGCACCTTTAGCTTGAAAGATCTACCCCGAAAACAAACACTGATTAAACAGAATTATTGGGAGCTGGAAGTTTTCTCTCTGAAAAGCAACAGAAAAGGCTTTCTCCACCTTTCCCCTGTAATGTTCAGCACCAGCATTAATAGATTGTTACAGTGGGATAGCATCCTAACACGTTTCTGGCCATAGTTTTGCTTCCCACCCCCATCCCCTGCAATCCCTCTCATTATTGTCATTTCCTCTATAGTTTTTGACATCCTTATGACCAATTTCACTTGAAAACTGATTTGGCTATTCTCATTATGGAGCTCCCTTGATTCTATCATGACTTTCATTATCTTAAAAATCTGTTGAGTTTAACTATAGTCATTGTTTTTAAGCCGTACAAGCAGCAATTTTTTAATGTATTTTGTACAGGGCTGATCATTATTACTAACAAATGTTTTATGAAGTACTTTCTAATATCTATGTGCATATCTTTCTGTTTTTTTTTGTTTTTTTTTGAAGAGAGTGAACAGCATGAGTTGTGAGGTGCTTAGATGGTGAGCATTTGGTGAACTACTTTTTTTTCACTTCTCCTTTTTCTTTTAAAATGTATAGGGCAAAATTAATATTCTCAGGCTGACAAGAGGATCAGTCCACGACGCCTGGGTTTGATCCTCATGCCAGCCTGACGCAGGAGCCGTCCTTGAACTTTATGTTGACAGCCGTTAAACCGATTCCTGTCCCTCTCCCGACAGTTTTAAAATTCTCCTGCATGCAGTAAGATGTGTTTTGCTCCTTCTCCGACAAATTAGAAAGGGATACTGTTAGCTTGTTAGCTGGAAGGTGAAGAAATACAGGAGATTGCCACAAAAAGAAAAAAAATGGCATCTGAGAGATCTCTGGCTGGAAAAACGGCCCTGGCAGACGAAGTGTGCCGAAGCTCCAGTGACTTGGGCTCGGACACTATGAATAAAAATTCTGTCCAGAAGACCGCTGTAAGGCAGCTATCGGATGAGGTGAACGGAGCAAATGGGTAGAAAGCAGGTTTGCGGCGCCCCTCTGATGGAGAACGCACTACAGACCTCTGTAAGATATTTCTGACCTCCAGTGAGAGTGAGGCAGATGAAATAAAAATAACTGCCACTAAAGGGCCTTCGGGGTTGAAGAAGGATAAGAGAGCGGAGAAAAAGATAGAAAGACAGGACAAAGTAATGAAAAGTAGCACAAAGGTGAAAGCAGGTGCGAAGGGACTCACCGACAAGAGTTCTGGGCACCATCTTGGAATTAAGGATTCTAAGATGTCGCCGAGGGAAACAGTGAGTCTCTCTAAGGCAGGCAACGCCATGTTGGGTGTGGCGTCGCAAGTGTCCTCTAACTCCGCCTCAAAGACAGGCGATGCCATGTTGGGTGTGGCATCATGCGTGTCATCTAACTCCACCTCAAACTTAGCTGCAGCCAATCGTACAACCGACATGGCGGCAGGAGCTGAGAGCAGCCGGACTGCCTTTACAGAGGCATGATTACATGTCCTGCCCTGTAGAAATGAGGCAATTTCTGCAAAACTGGCTAGCGAGTGCACCGCAGCTTAGCCCAGGAACACAACAAAGCCCTATGGAGGTACGGAGGGGTGACCTGGGGAAGCAGAGGCAAAACACTCTAGAAGAATTAAAAGTTGATATACAGCAGATGGTGAAGGAAGCTGTGGCAGTGCAGCTCCAGTCCACTCCACTGGTGCCTCAGCGTCTGCCAATAGCTTATACGGCAAATGATTTATCTGAGCAAATGGCCATGCAGAGACTGATGAATTCTGTGGGCCAGAATGAGTTACTATGACAAGATAACAACAGTCAATCAGTAGATAACCAAAAAATTCCACGAAAACAGGCAGCAAGTGATGACCCAGAGAGCATGGAAGGGGCAAGAAAGACAATCAAAGAGAAGGAGATGCCAGACCAACTACAAGTAGTGGATTAGGCAGGATTCGTAAAGACAAGCCTGGGGTTCTAATGGAAAATCAGTAGCAAAAAAGGCCATTTCACCACAGCATACAGAGGCTGGAAATTTGATAATAGAGGAGGAAGAGATCAGTGAGTGGGAAATAGATCAAGACGAGTTGATGAGTATGGAAAGAAGTGAAGGTCAGTACTCAGATATGGAGGAAGACGATAGACCTGAGGTGGATAGGATGTTTGAAGCCAACTTCTTTAAAGGAACTTTAAGAAGGGTGCTTCAAATGTTAGGATTGGACAGTGATGAGGAAGCCATACAGAAAGGAGATAAGGAATGTAAAATAGCTTTGGTAATTAGGAGGAAGGAGGCGAGAAATATGGAATTTCCTCTGCCTGACATATTTAAGGATGCTATTATGGCATAGTCGACTGCACAAGGAAATGCGCGTAAAAGTTTGTCATCTAATTCTAGGTTATACTCCTTCCTAAAAGAGGAAGCTGAGTTCTTAAAAGTCCCACCTGTGGACGCCCCAATTGCGGGATTGGTTTCGGGGGCCATTGTCCCCAGAGAGGGGGACACCCAACTGAAGGAGATGGACGAGCGTAGGGCAGAATCCTCCCTACGGAAAGCACATGAAGCAGCATCTGCTACTATTAAAGCATCCACGACCGCTTCCATGTTCGCAAGGGCAGCAGTACTATGGTCTCAGGACATTCTGGAGACCCAGGATCTGGACACACAAGACCTATTGAAGGCAGTGGAGCGGATTCAGAGGGTACTTAAATATGTGGCAGATGCTGGCTTAGATGCGGTAATTTATACAGCTAGGAATATAAATCTGCTGACAGTGGCGAGACGGTCTTTATGGCTCGCCATTGGGAAGCGGACCAGAAGTCATGTAACAACTTGACTCATGTCCCTTTCCAGGGGGACCTACTGTTTGGAGCAAAAGCCTTAGAAAAGGTGTTAGTAGAAACTAGAGACAAAAAGCAAGTTATGCCCACTCTCCAGAAGAGGAGGGCAGACAAGAGGAATTACAGAAATTTCAGCTATTCCTTTCGTGGCAGCAGGTCTTATGGTTATGCAGGAAGGAATTCAGAATACAGAACAGGTTGTTATCAGTGGACAGACCTAGATCTCAGTTCTCCAAACAATACCAATACAACAAACCAGGACAAGGTAAGCTTGGGAATAATCCCAAGCAAGGCAAACAACAGTATTGACTACGATCATCAAAAGGTAGGGGAAGACTTCTGTCTTTCGGGTTCAAATGGCCTTGAGTGACAGCAGACCATTGGGTATTGGATGTGGTTACTCAAGGCTACAAAATATTTTTCAGAGAGACACCCAAAGACAGATTTCTTCCATCACCAGTGCCAGAAGAACAGGCCAAAAGGCAGGTGGTACTCCAAGAAACAACACATCTGTTGCACATAGGAGCAATAGAGGAAGTACCAAAGGTCCAGAGGTACATGGGAGTATACTCAGTGTTTTTTGTAGTTCTCAAGCCAAATGGCAAGCACAGGCCGGTATTGAACCTCAAGTATCTAAACAAATTTGTCAAGTATCAAAAATTCAAAATGGAGACATTACAGACAATCAAAGAGAATCTGATGCTAGGAGATTACATGGCATCGATAGACTTAAAAGAAGCGTATCTGCATATACCTATGCGAGAGATCGACAGGAGATACTTGCGGTTCAATTACCAGGACAAGCATTACCAATTCAGGGCTTTGCCATTTGGCCTGGCGTCAGCACCAAGGGTATTTATGAAGGTCCTGGTGCCATTGATAGCCTTTCTGAGATTGCAAGGGGTGCAATTGTATCCATACCTGGACGACATCCTGTTAAAGGCAAACTCGAAAGCCAAGTTAGAACAAGACTTGAATATGACTATACAAGTGTTCACAGAATATGGGTTCCTGCTCAACTTAGAAAAGAGTATGTTGAGCCCAACATTGAATTTGAATCATTTAGGGGCGCGAATAAATACAGTGAAGGGAAGGATGTACCTCTCCTCCAAAAGGGTAGAGAAAGTGCGCCAAGCAGTTTGCATGTTTATGAGGAGCAGCTCCATGGACTTAATGCAGTTAGCGAAAGTGCTGGGACTACTGGTATCAACAACACAGTTGGTCCAGTGGAACAGCTTTCATTTGAAACCATTACAGAGGTTGCTAATGAGTCATCAGTTGACAGTGGCAAGGAAAAAGCATTACAAAGTGGAGGTCCCGCGGCACATCTGAACGGGCATGTCCTGGTGGCTGCAAATGAGGAACGTGGCCTCAAGAGTTCCATTACAGATCCGAAATCCAGTGCACATAACAACGGATGCAAGCCTTTTAGGTTGGGGAGCCCACTGTAGCGGGCAGTCGGTGCAGGGCTGGTGGTCTGCAGCCGACAGACGATTCAACATCAACTACTTGGAGCTGAAGGCTGTCCGCCTGGCTTTGCAGAAATGCATGCACCACATGAAGGGCAAGCATGTAAAGGTGTTCACCAACAACATGACAGCAAAAACCTACATATGCAAGCAAGTGGGGTTACATTCGGTTCCCCTTGTGATGGAGTCCATGCGTTTGTTCATATGGGCCGAGGCAAATGTGCTGTCACTAACAGCGGTACACCTAAAAGAAGACCTGAACATTCAAGTGGATTATTTGAGCCAGCATGCTCTGCATCCGGGGGAATGGTCCCTGAACGTGGAAGTGTTCCAACAAATAGACAGCTTTTTTGGTCCTTTACTAGTAGACTTGTTCACTTCTGGACAGAATGCAAAATTAAGAAGGTATTTCTCTATGTGTGGCGACAGAGGTGCTGAAGTGTACGATGCGCTTTTGGCGCCGTGGTCCCCAGGGACTCATTACACATTTCCACCAATACGAATTGTTCAAAGAGTACTGACAACGATTCGAATGGAAAAGGCCTCAGTGATATTGATAGCTCCATTCTGGCCAAGGAGACCGTGGTTCCCTCTGCTTCTACAGTTAGCTCAGGGTTCCGTGGAGGTTACCTCTGAGATCGGATTTGTTGAGCCAAGGGCCAGTGTACCATCCAGACTTGAAGTGGTTGAGTCTGGCAGCTTGGAGATTGAGAGGCGATTCCTGACTCAACATGGATACACAGAGAGTGTAGTGAAAACTATCCTGGGCTCCTGTAGAAAGTCAACACAGAAAATATGTGATAGAACATTAAATACCTTCAGACAATGGTGTAGAGAGAAAGACTTTAATATGGCAGAAGTGACTGTGACACAGCTGTTACAGTTTCTACAGGATGGTCTGGATAAAGATCTTAGACCAAATACGTTAAAGAGGCAAGTGGCAGCGTTGTCAGCGATTCTAACGGAAGACGGGGAATCCTTCACGGGACATCCGCATATTAAGCGTTTCCTAAGAGGGGCGACATTGTTGTCATTCCCAACAGTACATAGGTTCCCGTCTTGGGACTTGAATCTAGTGCTAAATGCTCTAACAGCGCCACCATTTGAACCTCTGAAAGAGACATCATTGAGACTGTTATCTTTAAAGACTGCCTTTCTCCTTGCTATTACATCTGCTAGGAGAGTATCAGAATTAGCTGTGTTGTCAATCAATGCAAACCTGTACGTTTTTGACCAGGATAAGTTGACGTTGGGGTTTGACCCTTCCTTCAAACCCAAGAGTTTGTCATCATTTTCACAGACGCAACTTATTCATTTACCAACATTTTGCCCGAAGCTGACCCATCCTCTAGAGAGGAAGTGGCATAAATTAGATGTTAGAAGGGCAGTAAAGGCTTACATACGCAGAACAAAGGTGTTCAGAAAATCAGAAGCCTTGCTGTTATCATACCAACTGAAAACGCTAGGTCAGCGTGCAAGCAAAACAGTCATCGCAGCATGGATAAAGAATTGCATTTTCTTATGTTATGATTACTGAAAACATCCGAGACCGGATAATGTGTGGCCACATTCAACTCAGTGTATGGCCACGTCAGTGGCATATGATTCAACATGCTCACTGGAGGATGTGTGTAATGCGGCTGGGTGGAAAGAAGCTACCACCTTTATTAAACACTATAAGTTAGACAAGTATAGGTCTGCCAAGACGCTGTTCGGCTGTCGGGTGCTGCAGGCTGTGGTTTAGTTAAAATCCCACCCAGGTGTCAGCTTGGGAAAATCCCAGGCGTCATGGATTGATCCCCCTAGCCAGCCCGAAAATGAAGAGTTGGTACTTACGTGAACAATCATTCTGGGATGACAGGAGGAGCAATCCACACCCACCACTAAAACAGAGAATAGTAGGCATAGGTGGACTAAGAGGGTAGTGTAGGTACGCTGGAGAAGGAAACTGCCGGGAGAGGGACAGGAGTCGGTTTAACGGTTGTCAACATAAAGCTCGAGGATGGCTCCTGCGTCAAGCTGGCACAAGGATCAAACCCAGGTGTCGTGGATTGCTCTTCCTGTCATCCCAGAATGATCGTTCACGTAAGTACCAACTCTTCATTTTCCTTTTTCTAGCAGAGGACAGGGCCACTGCTGAGACCTGAGCTTCCAGGCTCAGAGTTGAACCTAGGAGCAAATGCAAGGTGCAGATCTGCATCTTCAGGTGGAGTGTAAATCCATCCAGCATAAAGCTTAATCCCTACTCCCTGACCAGGAACACTTCAATCTTTTCTGAATTAAGTTTCAGTTTGCTTTCATCCAGTCCATTACTGATGATAGGTACCGGTTTGGGACCAAAACAGCTTCCTTGGATTGAGTTGGAAAGGAATAAAGAGTTGGATATCATCTGTATTCTGATGGCATCAGATCACAAAGCTCCTGACTACTTATTTCAGTGGTTTTATATGTTAAATAGCCTAGAAAACAGAACTGAGCCCTGGGGGCCCCACAGACCAAGGATTCAAAAAGGAGTCCCATCTTTCGGCCTCACCCTTCCAGGAAGGAACAAAGCCAGTGGAAAGCAGCATTTTCAAGTCCCTTCCCAATAAGGCAGCCCAGTAGGTTACCATGATTGATGGTGTTAAAAGCTGCCAAAAGACAAAATGAAAAAGGACATGCTTCCCTTCTTTAGTTCTAGGATAGGTTATCCAGCGTGGCAACAAAATTGGCTCTCTCCCATAACCAGGCCTGAAGTCAGATTGAAATGCATCTAGATAATCTGTGTCATGCAGAAACCCCTCGAGCTAGGATGCTACCAAATGCTCCAGAATCTTGCTCCCCAAAAATGGAATCTTGGAGACTGGCTGATAATTATCAAATATGGTGAGATCCAGAGTGGGTATTTTTAAGTAATTGTTTTACAATTGCCTCCTTCAGGCATGCTAGCATTCTGTTTTGTTTTCGTGAGGATTTAACCGTTCCCACTACCCACTCAGCCAGTCCTCCCTCTGGCTTTTTTAATACACACATTTGGTGACTCTCATCTTTCCTAGAACTCTGCCCACATCCTTGAGTTGCACAGATTGAAACGTGTCTGTTTTCACTGGCCATGCAGGAGCCAGAATGACATACACTGGACCTATATCAATTATGGCATCCAGATCAGAGTAGATCTGAATTATTTTATCTGCAAAGTGCCAGGCAAGTTGTTTACAGTAGGTTGTTAAGTGGTCCTGTCATGGGTCCACAAGGAGAAGACCTCTAACCACTTAACACAGCTCCACTGTTGAGCTCTTTGCAGATGCAATGGAGACAGAGAAGAAATTTATCTTTTCTGCCTGTATTGTCCCAGAGTAGGCCCTTAGGTAAGATTTGGCCTGTGTTCAGTTTACGCTGCTCTAAGGTTTTCTGACAGTGCTGCTCTACTTGCTGTCTCACATTTTGCTTCACCACCAATTCCTTGCAAAACCAGGAGTTTTAGTACCACTCCCTGAGTGATCATGTCCATTGCCCTGGGTATTCCCACATTCTAGACTTCAAGACTGAAACAGGATTACCTGTCAGGCCAGCAGGAAGGTCTCTAAGAGTGATCAGGAATCCATCTGAATCCATAAACCTCTTGGGCCAGACCATCTTAATGGGTCCTCTGCCCCTACAGAGTTTCTGAGTTCCAGCATGTCTGAAAACCCCACTGCATAGTGATCTGTCCATCACAACAGAACTATTGACAGTTCCTCCACTCACATCCCAGCATCATCTACCCAGAACAGAATATGAGGGCCTGAGTGTTCTCAGCAGTATGAGTAGATCCAGGTATCACTCTAGGCCAGAGCTTTCCAAGCTTCTCATGTTGATGACACACTTTTTTAGATGTGCATCATTTTGTGACACAGTAATTAAGTTTTACTAGCAAACCAGAAGTTAAAGTAACCCCTTAAACAGACACATACATAAATTGCAGTAACAAAATGTATAGAGATGCAACATATCTCATGAAAACCTTTCATATATTTTACAAAATATATGATTTATAAATAATAACATTCATTTCTAAGATTGTAGGCGACACACATACACACTTCAGGCAAGACATCTGTCACGGCACACCATTAGGAAAGCCCTGCTGTAGGAAAACACAGTGGCATTCACTATCCTGTTAACACAGTGGCATTAACTGCCCTACCCTATTTGCTATGTAAGCCTGACTGAAATTATAAATTATTTTTTGAAAAACAACACAGTACTATATTAGTCTGTTGAGAAGTCAGTGGAACTTACTCTCAAATAAATGTATATAGGATTGCAAATTGACTGGATAAAGCAGAATGTCCTTTTATATGGTTGTTACAGTTTTAAAGCTGAACCATATTTAGGAGTTTCAAAAGTATTTTATAAAAATGAATAGATACTCTGGAGCTTCGTGTACTTTTGAAGCCATGCCTTTTTTTTTTTTACTGCTGAAAATAGTAAATAGCTTGGCAGTTTACTTGAGACACTAATGGAAGCTAAAAGCTTTTAAAGTGACAAAAAATTGCCTACTTTAATTCATAGATTTATTTATGTTGCACACATTGGTCATACAACTGACAGCCTTCCCTGTGTGCAACTTCCTCTGTAAATCACCGCATTTTGTCATCTGACTAAAACCATTAGACTTGTTTGTAAGATTATGAGATCTATTTTGAGAATGCAGTACATGTACAGCAGAAAAAAATGCAGCTATTTCATCTCCTTTCTTCTCTTTATACACCCCCCTCGACCTCATCCGCACAAACTGAAAAAAAAAGCCAAACCCTCTTTAATAGGTACAAAAAGGAAACTATCTTGCATATATATAAATGGGGTAGGGGCTTTTGCATATATATCTACTATAATGAATTCCATATTCCTACCAACCAGTGATGAATACACTCCCTACATTAAATGGACAGATCTTCCATAGTCATTTCCAGAAAACTAATGTGGAACTATGAAAAGCACGTTAAAGATCTTATGTGGAGAGCAAAGATTTCATTCATAGTATGTAGATACTTAATATATTGATACCAAAACAGGGATTGATCTGGAATTTTAATTTCATTTGTCAACTGTTACATAGTAATCTGTCCACATTCACTAGGGTTAGGGGAACAGGACCCCCATGAATGTGGAAAAAAATGCCAATATCTCTGGGCCCTCCCAAATCATATTTAAAACACGAAAAAATAGGATCACTATGTTCAACCCACCATGGATTCCTTTCAGGTAATGGGGCTTCTTCACAAGGCAGAAGTGGGTGGCGGGTGGGGCTTCCTGCCACCTCCACTGCTGCCTCACACCATTTTTAATAGAGACTTAACCAGCCTCGTTCGCAGTTTCTCCGTCTCGTGAGGCTTGCAGTCACTGTTAAAAATGGCATAGGGAGTCAGCAGCGGTGAGAACAAATAATCTGTGAATAATCAAATCTGCAAAAGTGAAACCTGCAAATACGGAGAGCTGACTGTATTTTTGTGTACGTATGTTTGTATGTCTGTATGGTTCGGCTATATTTAATCTTGGCAGGTGAAAACCTAGAGGTACTCTCAAGTTGTACAATTTCAAATGTGCATAAATCAAATGAACAAAAATGAGGAGATGCCTCTTTTGCAAATGGCAACTACTCTTATTATTAGTTTTACTAGACAGAGGAGTAGCCAAATTGATTAGTGGACAGTTTTTCAAAAACAATGATCGGTGTGTAATCACCAAATCAAGTGATTGATCACCAAAATGGAAAATGGATTGAAAATTGTCAAAAGTGTAATCTACAATGCACTCCTCACCAAAAGCTGGGGAAACAAGCAGCCCTGAAAAAATGTCTCTTCGAACTTAAAGTCTTCAAGATGGAGAAGACACTTCAGGCGGGAGCCTCAAATGCTACACCTTCCGTAGACATTTCTTTGGCTTTGACTTCAGTTTCTAAGATTCCTCCTATTTGCATTTTGATTCCTCCACAGCTTCCACATGCCTTCCTTACCTCACTGTTTGTGATCTTCACATCACAGCCACTTTAGAGCCTGTTCCAGAGCCCTCCTTTTCTCTCTAGAAGAGATTATGTCAGACATTACTAGGATCCATATCAATTCCCACCACATTATTTTTCTGCAGCATATCTTTAAGTATACCTCTGCATGTAAAGTGGGTGGCCCCTTGATCATGGATATGACCATCCTTCCACTTTCAGAGAATACTGTCAGCAGGCTGCATCCAGCATCTCAGTTAGCAGTGCCTCCAGCTACAGCGTCAAGACCACCAACAGGTCAGGTAAATCCAGTGGAGTCGTCAGATCCACTTCCTTCTTGAAGCTGAGTTTGCCACTGCCTCCAGACACTCTTCTGGGGCCAGTGGTTCTCATTGATTCCCTGGATGAATGGGTCTGATAAAAGTTCCTCCTTCACCTCCATGAACTCAAGACTCATATTTAGGAGATAAGATTAATGAATCCCCCCTCTCTACCGATGAAACTGAACTAGCTTCCAGATGTGACTTATGATGACATTCAGTTGTACACAGACCAGTTGTACTTACAGCTTTGGATGAAGGGCTCAAAGTTGAGACACCACCCGTCACAACTATGGTTCAATCTTTTAGAGGGTCCTATCAAAACAAACTCCTCATATTTCACTGTCAATTCTACCTTCACTCATGACCTCCATTCATGGGAAGCTCCATTTTCTATACCACCAGTGCTGAAACAGGCAAAGTACTTGTATAGAGTGCAGGAAGATACCGACTTCATCATCATGAAAGTAGGACAGTGAAAAGGGAAATACAAAGCCCACCTGACACCTTCACTCAGAGATAACCTTTGGATGTGGTGGGCAGAAGGATCTACTCCTCAATGGCCCTCTCCATTTGAATTTCAAATTTTCAGGTCTGCATGGAGGCTTATCAGCAGGTTCTATGGGAAAAGATATTGCCTATCCTAGGAATCTCCCTGATGATGAAAAGAAGCTTGTCCAAAGTTACCTCACAAAAGTACCTCACAGAAGTTTAAGAATATCATACCAGTAGACTTTAGCATTTTGCCATCATGCTGACTATCAGGCTAAGTTGTTCACCTCCACCATCTCTTTGTGGAGATTCACCTTCTGTTTGATATTAAAGATCTTTTCCATGAATCCCCTGAAGAAAAGCTGGATGGAGAATACCAGCCCAATCTTACTGACAGGAAACTGGAGATTATTTCAGCCTCTTTAACTAAGAAGCAACAGTGGGCGAAGCACCCTAAGAAGCTTCGCTCCTCCTTCAGCCACCCCTACCAACAGTCTTAATTATCCTCTTCCTCCTCTTATCAGACTTTGCAAAACAGGAAGTCAAAGTCATCATCCTTCAAGTAAAGGATCCCAGAATCCTCTAAGAATTGCCTTTGACTACCCTAAATTGGACCTTTTTGGAACTAATGTAAGCCCTTTCTGTCAGTGGTCAATATAGCATCTGACTTGTAGGTTCTTAATATCATCCTCAGGGGTTATGCTGTAGAATTTGATCAGCTGTAAGGATCACACCACCTCTAAGACTCTTAAGAATCACACCACCATCTCAGATACTTCTAGAAGGAGTAGTAGTCCTATTGGCCCAAACTTTTATCTCACTCAAAAAGGTGCTCTACCTCATCCACATAGCCTCATCTCTTGTGAAGAAGCAGAAGGAGCAAGCGTGTGAGATGTCCAGGTCCCATTGGCCTAATTGAATCAGCCACCCATGTCACACTGTTTGCATGTCACTTCATGACACCCTTATGACATTGGTTTGTTGATGCTTTCAGCTACTAGATGGACTCCCAGAACAGATGGCGTTTGATCCCTCTAGAAGTGTGTGATTCACTGGCTTGGTAGACCATTTTGCACAGTCTTCTCCAGGGACTTTTCTTAAGTTTTCCTTCACTAACTCTGTGCTTGATGACTGATGCTTCATTTCTTGGCTGGAGTAGCCACCTGTGCTGCCTGTCCATAAATGGATGCTGGAGTCCTGAGCAACGACACTGCCAGATCAACGGATTTGAATTAATGGAAGTGATCAAGGCACTTTGTTCCCTTGAAACTCTCCTTAAGGGGAAAGCACTACAGATCTTCACCAACACTCCTGTCGTATACTGTCTGGGAAAAGAAGCTCTTCTCTGTCTGACTATAGCCCTTTACATGTGGTATCTCTAGAGAAACAGTTTGATAACTGCAGTTTATCCAGCGGAGAACAGCAGAGTTGATGCCCTACACTGCTCTCATACAACATCTCACAAATGGAAACTGTCCCAGCCTGTGCTCTGCAATCTATTCTTCCAGTGAGGTAGTACAGAGGTTGATCTCTTCACATCCAAACAGAATGCCACATGCAGGAGATTTTACTCTTACAGTCTGTGAATTATACCTTCCCTTCCCCTTCCTCTATCATTAGGGATAGTGAAAACTGTGTGCATTGCCACTATTCCCACTACTAACCAGTGTGGTTCCCATGCTGAAGGAAAAGAGGGCACACTCTATCCTCATTGCACCTAGATGGCCCAGACAACACTGCTTGGTTCTGCTCAGGCACCTGGCCAATTCCCAATACTCCTGCCTCTGGACAGGTCAGATCTGATGTCACAGAAACAGGGTCAGGTCAGACATCCATATATATAGACTCCCTTGAGTGATCACACTTTAGCCATCATGGTGGCAGCTTAAAAACTTTCCAGGAGGCATTCCTATGATTATAAGTGGAAGGTGTTCCTCAGGTTTATTGGGTGGCTAGATTTCCTTCTTTGTTCAATGGGGTGATCAATTACAGGAATGTTTGATCTGTAATACAGGGGTATTAGTAAATTATATCTCAAAGTGTGTGTGTGCATGCACGCACATGCACATGCCTTCAAGTTGCCTGTCAACCTATGGTGACACTATAAGTTTCATAGGTTTTTCTTAGGCAAATAATACTCAGAAGTGGTTTTGCCAGTTTCTTCCTCTTCTGAAAATATTTGGGGGCAATTGTTGCCAACTCCCCCAATTTCCATTCTTCTCCTTAGGGCTTACTTACCTCCTGTTTAAAACCTTCTTCTAAAGGCACGCTAATCTCTTCCCACCAAGAACTCCACTCCTGCCAATGAGGAGTCTCCCTGTTGTCTTGAGGATGTGGACAGCAAAACTCTTCAAAGCTTTAGCAATGTGTGACATTTGTCTCCCCATGTTCAAAACTGTCTTACCACAGTGACTTCAACAAGCATGTCTGAGGAGCTGGCAGCTCGTTGATATGATCCACCTTTCACTTAACTTCTATAGGGAGAAAGAAGTCTTAACACTAGACACCCTCTTCCTTCCAGTAGTCATTACGGTTTCTCACTTGTACAAGGATATCATCTTACCTGCCTTTTTTCCTAACCCTGTGACACCTAAGGAAGTAGCCTTACACAGTCCAGATGTCTGCTGGGCCCTGGCCTTTTACATGCACAAGACCAAAATGATCAGATCCGCTCCAAGACTGTTCATGGAGGGCCGTTCGTGTGCTGTTGCTCACATTAGCAGTCCTTCCAGTCCTCTTCTTGTATGCTGTGGTATACAGGAACTGATATTTAAAACGGGAGCACTGATGTAGGCAGAATTGAAGAGGGGAATGACACTACTGTCAAAATCGCTGTGCTTGCAAATCAGACCCATTTGTGTGAATTCACAGATGACCAAAAAACCACAGTTACAGGTAAGCGGTCAGTTCTTAAGAGATTTAAACAAATGGGTATTAAGAAGATGTGTGCGTAGAATATTGGGGTTCTTAGGTATGGAATCCTTTAAGTTAGAGATGTGACAAATTGAGTTTGGCTCCCTGGCTCCTTCATGTAAAACGGGTGCCCTATGCTGATCTTTGCAGACAACTTTTCTTGTTTGGGAGTGAGAAAGCAGAAGGAATTCAGTTGCATAGAAAAATAAAGTTGTATACGTGCAGAGGCTCTCAAAGAATTTCTGATTAAGAATTTTCCACCCTTGGATTAAGTGATGGATCTTTATAATTATCCAATTACTGCCACACTTGTTGTAGATCAAAATGGAAATAAAAAACTGCTTATTAACCTTTAACAAACAAGGTATTTGAAAAGCTAGTGAAATATCCACGTTGGTACAGGTGTTAAAAAAGAGAGCTACTGATGAATAAATCAGTGGATTGAAAAGGTTGTAAGATGAGATTCCATGACATGTGGTGGACTCCACAGTTTCCAGACAACAATCCTATTATGGGAAATGTACATTTGCTAGAGGTTCATCCACTTATTACTAGAGAATGGCAGAATATTGCATCCAAAAATGGCCTGCCTGTGATTGTAAGTAATGTGTCTGATTGTTTGCTACTTCCTCGTAAGCTACCTTAGTTTGGCAAAAATCTAGCCAAAAATAAATTTAAAAAAAGTTGCTTTCTTCAGCTCCAATTCCTCACTTGTATACAGTTGGTCCTCCATATCTACCCATTCTGTATCCACAGATTCAACCAACCATGGCTTGAAAATATTGTCCCCCTCTCCCCCCCCAAAAAAAAATCCAGAAAGGAATCTTTGATTTTGCCATTTTATATAAGGGGAGCCATTTTACTAAACCACTGAACATAAGGGGACTTGAGCATCCACGAAGTTTGGTATCAGGAAAGGGGTCCTTGAACCAAATCCTAGCGGACACTGAGGGCCTCTCTATGGGTATAATACAGCATTCAGATCTCAGGGAAGGGGCAAACATAAGAAAAATTGATAAGAATACTTAAAAAAAATCATTTTTCTGTGATCCTGTTAAAAGAAATCAAGACCAGAGAGGAAAATTATGGAATCATAAAAGTATAGACCTGGAAGAGACCAGAAGGACCGTTGAGTCTAACCCCCTGTCATGTAGGAATGCACTATGAAAGCTTTCCCAACAGACAGCTATCTACCCTCCGTTTAAAAACCACCAAAGAAGGAGGTTCCACCACACTCCAAGGCAGTGTCTTCTGTCTACTGTCAAACTGTTGGGAAGTTCTTCCTAATGTTTTCATGGAATTCTCATTTTCTGTAGTTTGAACCCGTGCTCCATGTCCTAGTCTCTGGAGCAGCAGAAAACAAATTTTTAAATATCAAATATTTAGACATAGCTATCATGTCACCTCTGAACTTTCTCTTCTCCAGGCTAAACATACCCAGCTCCCTAAGCTGCTCCTCATAGGGCAGCTGCCACCATTTTGGTTACTCTGCTCTAGATGCATTCCAGCTTGTTAATGTCCTTCCTGAGTTGTGGTGCCCAAAACTGGACAGAGTATTCCAAGTGTAGTCTGACCAAAGTAGAATAGAGTGGTACTATCATGTACCATGGCCTAGACACTATGCTCCTATTGATGCAGTCCAGAATTGCATTGGCTTTTTTAGCTGCCTCATCACACTACTAACTCATGTTTGGCTTTTGGCCTGCTAGGACCCCTAGATCCCTTTCATATGTAGTGTGACTGAGCCAGGTGTCACCCATTTTATATCTGTTCATTTCATTTTTTCTATGCAAATGAAATATCTTAATTTCTCTCTGTTGATTTTCTTTTTAGTTTTGGCCTGGTTCTCTAATCTGTTAAGGTCATTTTTGAATTCTGATCCTGTTTTCTGGGGTATTAGCTACCACTTCTAATTGGGTGTCATCTGCAAATCTGAGAAGAATGCCCTCTATTCCCTAATCCAAAACACTGATAAAGATATTGAATAGCACTCAGCCCAGGACAGAACTCTGTTTACTCCACCAGTCACTTCTTTCCAGGATGAAGAGAAGCCATTGGTAAGCACCATTTGGTTTCAGTCAGTCAACTAGTTACAAATCCACCTAAGAGTGGTCTTGTCTAGGCCAGATTTTGCTAGCTTGTTTGCAAAAATATCAAGCTAATAAAAGATTTTTCCAGTGAGCATCACTGAAATAGAGGGTATGTTTGATGTATTCAAATTAAGCTTGGGTCTGGAAGTCTTGGTCACCAATTTAACTCTGCTTTCAGTTCTTTGTCTATCGTCAAGATGTTTATTTCTTTTTTTCTACTCAGTTCTCCATTTGTGGAGAAACAATTTAAAAATGGCCTGTGTCTTGGGAGTCATTTGACTCAAATACAGTAAAGCAGCGTTGTATTTTAAGTGCTGCTGGAGAGATTAGACCTCTTTCACTGTGCTCAGCCACTGAAATGTGAAGACATGTTGCATGATGGGTGGAAACTCCTCCTCCTTTTTCTAGCTGGCTATTTTTTTTAAAAAAAACCTCTCTCTTAATTTTTGTGGGGTTCTTTACAAGGCTATGATAAAGTTTTAGTTATATACACTCACTTTATTGAATGTTTTATGAGATCTGTCCCCACACTACTTTGAAAACATCTATGTACTTGCCAAATGATATTGCATGGCCCAGCCTCTGAAGCAAGGTCTATAAACAGTCTGAATTAGTGTGGTTGTTCCTTTCTAGGGTTCTATCAACTATCACTAGAGATATTCATGGTTACATCTTTGAACAGCCTTTTGTGAAAAAGCATAGCTGCCCACACTTGTTAACGTACATTCTTGATGGCTTTCATTTCCAAAACAATTTAGAAATGGTGGAAGATGCTAAGAGGAGTAGAGTGAATAATTCTGTAATATTCTGGATTTTAGGAGGAGCTTGGAAAATCCTGGTTTTTGTTACAGCACTTGCCCAGATATAAGGTTGATTTGGATTGATTTACTTTCCCAGGCAGTGACAGTCTTTGTACAATACCACCATACTCCACATAATGTAAGATGGGATTTGGTTACCCATGTAGGGGTTCTGTGTGAAAGATTTACCTGCCTAATCACCACACACACTACCACAATACTTTTTTGAGAAGGAAAATTAGCTTGAATTAACAAGTACCTGCTTTCATGTACCCACTTTTTTTTTCCTGAGGAAAGCAGCACCTGTGTGCCACTATTCAAAGACTGCCGCCATCTGGTTGCCATCAGGCCATTGTTTAATCTGTTTCCAAAAGTGTGTTTCCCTTTCAGAATTAGGTAACATGCTGCAAAACCATTTATTATTATTATTGCTTGGGGAGCAAGAAAGTTTTTAGTTGAGATTTAAAAATAACAGAGGAAGGAGCTGTCAACAAATGTTCAGGGAGACAATTCCAAGAGCATGGAGCAGTGAATAAGAAAGAATGAAGGTCAGCCAAGAAAGAGGAAAGTCTTGGTTGGTTGAGTGAGAAGCCTAGAGTTCCTAGAACACAAATCTGAAGTAGGCTGGTAAAAACAAATTAGGGCTGGAAGATTCAGGGGGAGGGTTAGAGTTGTGTAGGACTTTGAAGTTAAAACTATGAATCCTAAAAGGAACCAGTGGCTAATGAAAAGATTTCAAAAATAGGGTAACGTGATCAAAATGAAAGGCCAGAAAGATTAATAGTAGAATGTTGAATGCAAACCAAAGGACTAAGGTGAGATAATAGAAGATAAGTCAAACGAAGATTACAGTAATCAAGGCAGGAAATGACCAAGGCATGAACTAAGGTCTTAGCAGGGGAAGCAAAAGCAAGAAGTCTGATTTTGGCAG
Organism: Ctenosaura bakeri; assembly: GCA_948474755.1. Lineage (NCBI taxonomy): Eukaryota > Metazoa > Chordata > Lepidosauria > Squamata > Iguanidae > Ctenosaura > Ctenosaura bakeri. The sequence continues at coordinate 46,611 of CAOLHI010000944.1, forward strand.
TATTATAAGGACAAAGGCAATGTGATTTTGCTACAGACTCAATGTGAGGAACAAAAGATAAAGAGTCAAAATAAAGCTAAAATGATGTGCTTCTTTCACAGGATAAATAAAAACATTAGTAATGTTGATAGAATGTATGTTGTAAAGAAGATTTTGGAGGGAAAATAAGAAGTTCTGTCATTGCTATGTTAAGTTTTAGATGATGATGAAGCATCCATGCTGCTATAGCTGAAAGATGTGGTGTAATGTATGTTCAGTGCCTGAAGTATGTTCCAAAGTGAGAAAATACAGCTGAGTAGCATCAGCATAAAGATGATACTGAAAACCATATGAACTGAGAAGATGACCATTTACATTGCTTTTAATTTTTAAAGCTATAGTACAGTCTGTGTTGATTTTTAAATACAGAATCTGAAAATGCTCTGAGTATCATGTCTTATGAAGTATATTAATCTACAGCTTCCAAAAAGCACAGTATGCAGAATACTTGTCACTTGAATCTGAGCTTAAGGAAATTTCTTTTTGGCTCTGACTCCTTTCCTTGCTGTTATTTCGATAGTGTTCATCCCTTTAAGTGCTTTCTGTGTCAGGCTCCAAGATCTTCTATGTAAGCTGATCTGTGTTTTGTATAAATGTTTTGTCTGCTGACCTAGACAAGAACACTTGCATTAGCTACATTGATCAATCCACATTTACTTCCTATCATATAGTAGACAATTAATACTTCATTGTAAAGACTCCCTGGTGCACTTGTTTAGAACTAGATCGCTTAACGGAGGAACCACAGGAGTTCCACACAAAAGAGCTTGGGGATGGTAAAGCTAAGGAGAGAGAGAGAAAGGAAGGGAGAGAGGAAATTGCATCCATAGATCAAGTTAATTTGTACTTCAATAGTCTGGCTTTTTGCCAGATATCTTCTGTGGTAGCATTGCAATGTCTTACAACAGGCATAGAGATGCTGTATATATATATTTCATATATTTTCATTTTTATGGGATATGATAAACTTCAAGAACATATTCTAAAATTATTTTTATTGTTTAATGAATAGAAGGTTTTTGTTTTCAGATTTTCATTTTCAAATTGAAAAGTAAACTGTTTTACTTTACCAAGTATATATAACCCCGATTTTATAATTCACGTTTCTTCATTCAGAAGTCTGTTAAATACACAGAAAACTTTTTATGTTTAGCTGGGGTGCTCATACAAATATTGGTGTGTCTCTCAGATCTCAAATTACATTTTTATTCCCATATATAATTAAAGGCAATATGTATGGTACTTGATTCTGACACCCAAGAAATGCTGTATTTTACTTCTTCTTGATGAATTCATCCTGTGAATTACTTTCCCTGAAAATAATTTATCTCCTACTACATACACTGTGATTTCAGAAAATGTATTTTGTATTTATCATTTTAAATTACATAATTTGGCATGAAAGAAAGCTTACATTTCTTCCTTGTAGTTCATATCACATAACATGAGACAATCAACATCAGCATGCCTGAACATTTAACAGATGATGCAGTCCTGGTGCTGTTTTCATGGCACCAGATCAAACTTTAAAGTGGAGAACTTTGGTTCTGCAACTTCCTCTTGACATTTTTATATGCATAATTTTTTCCTCTTTCGTTTTTAGCTTTTGTGGTGTGTTTTTGTGTATAAGCCTGATAGAATCTATCTTTTTTTTTAAAAAAGTGTCTGGAAAATGTTGTGCAAGCTTCTCCAGCTGAAAGGTGGAATAAAAATAACTAAATAAAGAAATAATATTGGTTGAATGAAATTCTAAACCCTATCTTTTAATCCCTCCGTTAATTACAAGTGTGCAAATAGACCTATATACTTCTAAATTCCTTACTGTTTCTCTTTTAGCAAAATATATTGATAGCTATTTTTTTCCTTGACTGGTGAACACTATCAAGAAAAATGCAAACATTCTATTTCATATTTATAGCTAAGTATATCTGTCCTAGTGTTCTGTTACTATTTCGTATTAAGCATTTTCCATTCTGCTGTTCAAAGTAGTGATGATGCAGCCTATACTTGCAAGCCCATTAGCTGGATTGAATGGAGGCTGTATTTGCAAGTTCATAATGAAAGCTTTTTAAAGAATGTTATTCGTATTGTTACAAATTTGTGAAACTCTATACCTCTGGTCATTTTTACGTTTTCTTGTTGGATAAATTAGTGCTAATTCTAAAGCTGCTTTAATATTTGCAGTTTGTTTGCAAATAATTGGCACTAGGGGGAAATTTTGTGACAAAGGTATTATGTAGATATGTAGCTGCCAGTGTGAACTTCAAGGACAGGACTAGCTGCAGCATGCATTCTTTGGTATGTTTCTTGTGGATTTTAAATTAGTTGAATTCAATATATTGATCACAGGTTCATATTAAACTCTCATTACTAACATCATGTGTATTCTTCTCCTCTTGTCCTCAGTCTAGGTGTTAATATTATTTAGCATGAACAGAACTGTGTGTGTGTGTGTGTGTGTGTGTGTTTGATTGTTTTGGTCCAGAAATATTTTTTGGCAGTGGGACATCCCATTAGATGCCTGAATGAACCGATCCAGGCATACATCCTTTACATGTAACTTTTTCTACTGAAATGTAGATGCACCATATGTGTAAAATGTACAGTGTGTACAGGTATCTGTGGAACACGCAATTCTATTTCTAAGGCGTTTATTTGTTTAAAATAAATGATAGTTAAATATTCTCTGTTTCCTTTCTGTATGAGGAACAATGGCACACAGGTATCTGAGTCTTTTAGAGAAGCATAATAAGGACAGTTTTATTTATTTACTTTTAGTCCATTTTTTGCTCAATACTAGGGATGGGACAAATCTAGAATTTTCCGAATCCCTGGAAGGTTTTGGGGATCCACGAATCTCACGAATCTTGAATCTTTCGAATCCTTTTTTAAAATAGAGTTTAAAAAGCAAGGGAAAGAAGGATAATCTTGGGCAAGACGCACTCTCTCAGCCGTAGCAAAAGCCTAGGCAAAGGCAAACCTCCCTCTGAAGAAATCTGGCCAAGACAATTGTCCTAGTTTTGCCTCAGGATTTCCTCAGATTGAAAATGACACAAAGGCCCTTTCTACACAGGCAGGAAAATGTGGATTAATCCCACATTTTCCTGCCTATGTAAACAGGGCCACATACTACAGTACAGAGCTAATCCAGGTCAAAACTGGATTTTCTTTGCATAGCTGCTTCTGGCATCCTGGGGTTTGTAGTTTGATGATGCACCAACTCACTTTGGCAGAGAAGGCTGTGACACCTTGTAAAACTAGAAACCCCAGAATTGTGTCTGAAAGAGGTTTGCAAGGAAGCTATGCAAAGGAATCTTTCAGCTGTCATTGAAATCTCAAGCCTGTAGCTTCCAGTCAAGTACTGAACTTTAATATGAAATGTTCAATTTAAATATCTTAGAATACAAGCCCAGATGTAATTTGTGAAATTGTTAGCAAAGGCCATTATTACTCCAAGGGAAAACCTCACCTACTTACTATCTTCTCTTGTATGATTGCCTAGGTTTTCAGGCGTCCCGGTCTCCAACAATCTATTTAGTTGGCGGATTCAAAAGATTTGCCTGTTTTGGCAGGGATTCGGATTCAGGAATCTCAACTCCTTACCCAGGATTCGAGGATTCAGTTGGCCCATCCCTACTCAATACATATCAAAAATAATATACTCCCTACCTTTTTAAGAAAGCTCTTTGTACACATGCATGTCTCTTGTTGGATCTTAACCATTGTACATCATAGTATTATCTTAGTCTTCATGAATTAGCCATTCTGTTGTAGTGATGTAAACTGTGGACTGTTTGGTCCTTACATGTCTGAAAAATGAGTATGTTAGCTCTCCCCATTGTGGGGGAAAATGAATATTCCTCCATAGTATTCTCCTCATATTTGAAAGCTCCAAAGTGTTGCTGAGGAATTATTCTGCAGAAAAAGATACTTTTTTGTGCTCAAAGTCTTTGTTGTGTAGAAAACAGTGGGGGTTTTGCACAGAAAATGGGAATAGGGAAGGTTTGCCCCTCTCCCAAACCCCCACATTTGTTTTTCTCTTTGTAATAGTTCCTCCACAACAAAATCAAATGCCAAGAGAAAAATGTTCAAAATTCTTGTTGTATATTCTTCCTGAATAATAGGAAGAAGAATAATTTTTCAATCTGGGAATTAATAATTCCAAATATTCTTTCCACCTCTATTCTGTTTATGTATTTAAGCAAAAGAGACATATTTAAACTGAAGAGGTGATTTCTTCGTGAATAGAGCTAATATTTTTAAAAACAAAACAACAAAAATGTGCTTTTTTTTGTTTCTTAAGGTACGACAGAGCGGGTGTGTTTGATCCAGGGAACAGTGGAAGCACTAAATGCAGTGCATGGCTTCATTGCTGAAAAGATTCGAGAAATGCCTCAAAATGTGGCCAAGACAGAACCAGTTAGCATTCTACAGCCTCAGACAACTGTCAATCCGGACCGCATCAAACAAGTGAGTTTTGGTTGAGAAAGGAATAAGTTGGTTTTGTATAGTGTGTCACTTGTATTAAATACATTTTGCTATAATGTTAGCTAGCATGTCTAGCTAATTCAGACAGTTCCTCTTTCTGTGAGGATCACCTCATTTTGAAGATACTTCATCTGTCATATTCTGAAATTATTTTCTGACTTCGATATCAGCAGCTCAAAAACTTCCAGAAAGAACTCTTTTGTCTGAATGATTTTAATAGGTACTGATTTTAAAAACATCACCAACCCAGTGTGAAAAGTAGTCTTGCATAGGCTTATAAAGACTTTCATTGCTTCCAAGATTTCCTAACAAGTATTCAAGTATGCATTGTGACTATCCCAGCTGCAAGGCTATGCAAGATCATTTTTCTCAGTGTATTATACACTTCTGCCATGTAAAGGTGTAAGCGTGTTTGTATCTCCAAATATTTCTTCAGTATTTCCTTCAAACTGAAGTAAGATACTCAACACCTGAACTTGCCTAGACCAAAAACTCACTGCTAATTAAATGAGTCTTGTGTCTTAGGTGCTAAATCAGTAGTTCTCAAATTCTGTGACAAGTTCAGAGCTTAGGCAGTATGAGGGAGACCTAAGTTCTTGAGGAAGATTGTATTTCCATCCTGTAGTCTTTGTACGTTGAATATAGTAACTTTGATCAGTATTGAAGTTATTTTACAGATTACACTAGAGCTAGGTGAGAAACAAGTCTTCCAGAATGGTGGAAGACATGAAAAAGAACATGCCCAGTTTGGAAATTATGATCAAAACAGTTTAAATCATTTAAATTTAGATTTAAATTCATCCTTGTTAAGAGATATAACATTAAACAGGCATTATCCTGTAGTATTTTTGCTTTTTGTGAACCTTTAGCTATGATAAATGTATGTATTTAAAATACGTATTTCTTTTCGGGCTTTGTTATCTGCATGAGTTAAGTAGTACAGAAACAAGTAAAAACCTGAGATGGTTTGGACAAACTGGTATCTCTCTCTTAAATATTTCCAGGGATACATAATATGTAAATAATGTTTCTGTATAGCCTAGCAGTTTGTTTCCGTTTTCTGTCAAGGATAGCAATTACTTGTCTTAATTATAGATGAGAGTTTTGATTCAAAATTTAATATCTTATCCACTTCGAAAACTAGTTTTAAAATGTCAAGACAAATATTTCTCAATAAGTTAAATTCCCTGTCATTTTCTTTTTAAATAGTTTGACTTCTCTAATATGTTTTATAAACCTGTATACAAAATAAATAATAAAGTCATCTAGTTGGATCTTTTTATTTTGATTAATTAATATCATTAGTAAATCATGATTTTTAAATAGTTTCATTCAGTTCAACCAAAGTAATCATGATTGCTAGTGTCCTTGTTTTTAAAATGTTAGTTTCTAACATTTTAATTTAAGAAGATAAACGCAGCAGCTACCATTTGATCCCTGGTTTGTGCTAAACTACTTTATTATTTGGGATTATGGCTGGAGGTATCTATATCATTCTGAACTTTTCCTTCCTTTGAACCATTTCAGCTGCCCTTATATTTATTTAACCATTTCTTTTGATAGAGAAAGTGGATTTGAATGAATACATCTTCTCAGTATGGTTTTCCGTGTTCTTTTACATTTACACAATAATATACTTTATGGAAAGATAACAGTTGGGTACTTTTTAAAATAGCAATGGTGAGAATGGAGGGAGATGGTGGATGTTTCTATAATTATCATGCAGATAAGATGGGTAAAAAGAATCTGTTTGTCCTCTCTCATAATATTAGATTTAGGAAACATACAGTGAAACTGAGTAGTAGAAGAGTCAGGACAGACAAAAGGTATTTTCATTCTTCGATGTAAGCTACCTGATAATTCTTGTTATGGGGATTTTGTACGTGTTCCATAAACAAACACAGTAATATGGTATTCATTACCTGGGGATTTGATAAACTGGTGAGGACTATCAGTCATGTGCTACCTCCAGGACACTACTGGATTCCAGTTAACAGAGGAGGTTTGCAGAAAAGCATGTGGTTGGTAATTTTGGAATTAGTAAGAATGCTAATGCCTTTGTCCTGATACAGCAAGACTTTCCTTATGTTAATTTTCCATAAGGTCACCATTGGCTTATACATTCCAGTAAGGTGTATTTGCAGTTGGTATATTATTAAGAACAGGGAAACAAGAATATTTCTAAGATAGTATGCCTTATACAAGGTAACCACATTGAGGAGAGGCAACTTTATACACAGGGAAAATATTGTGCATATGTCAGGAGGAATTTATCAAAAATAATATCCTCCATTAAACAGTGTTTAATTACAAAGATTTAAAAGCTGCAAATATATATTTAAAAAAATAACATTTTAGACTCCATTTTCTCACAAGCAACACTATTTCAAAAGAGTTTAGGAAACATTTACTTTTGGAAAAATTGTTCTTTTGATCCGTGGTATCACAGTATTACTCTCTGTGCAGAGATTGTTCAGACTTTTTATCAAGCTAAAGCAGTGTGCTATACATGCTGTCTGGTTGTTTCTGCTTGAGTTCATATAAGCAGATATATCTACACGAACTACAGAACTTCCAGGCATGGTGACTGTCATGTGCAGACCAAGATTATTGTCTTGTCTCTGCTCCAGGAAGCCAAAATCAAATCCAAATTCAAATCAAACTATTGCTTTAGATTCTAGCTTTTCGGGGGAGAAACAAGCCAGAGTTCCCCTCTGCAGGGCTGCATTAACTGGCTTGGAGATCATACATGATTCTTTCTGAACTGAACTGATTCTGGACTTATGTTCATGGCTGAAGAGCCAGGTCATCTAGACACCTGGTAACATGTTTGAAAAAAGAGTTTGTTTACATTAGATGTCCCTCCATGTGTTATAGGAGCAGCAGTTTTCATTCTTTCTGAGAATGTTGTGAAGAGACTGTTTATATGTATATTAGAAAACAAAATGATAGATTCAGGACTTTCCCTGTAGCAGCACCTCAACTATGGTCAAGAAAATTAGGCTGGCTGCATCTCTCTTAACCTTCCGGTGGGCAACCAAAACAGTGGTGTTCTGCATGGCATTCAGTATTTGAAATTGCTATATTAATCGTTTCAAAACTGGATTCTAAGATTGTTTTTAACTGCAAATATTTCAATGTGTTTTAAGAATGTTTTTAGCTTTATATTGTTCATTGCTTTAAGGTGATCCAGAAATACAATAAATAAATAAATAAATATTATAGTTGCAGAAAACCTACAGACATGGGCTGTTCAAAATTTATATCAGATAAAATATTTAAGAAATTATATGTTCCATTTTCTAATAATGAAAACATATTTTTTACAGCTACGTACATTCTAAAAAACTAGCAATTAGGTATAAAAGAACAGCCTAACAGAGATCACAAACACAAATTGAAATAATATCCTACCTATTTTCTGAGTGCACTTCGGCCTCAGTCAGCAACTAAAATACAAATTTACTGGAAGAAAGCTCAGCTTGTTTCTTAACAGATCACCGTAGAGAAATCTTTCACCAGAAGAACTTGCTGTTGTACATAAGCTATGCCAAATTATTTTGTCAAAGGTAAAATAGGTGAAGATATAAGACAAGAAGGAATGACATAAATCTGCTACCTCTTACATGCTTAAAGAGCTCTTTTTAATCTCCACTATTTTAACTGCACAAAGAGAAACTTTAAATCTTTTGAATAGTATTTTGCTACTAATTCCACAACATTCTGCATTAAAATTAGATTGGAGCAGGGGAACAGATTTCTCTTCATGTTTTCTTGTTCGGAGAGATCTAAAGCCTGAAATATAACCCCAAAAATATTTCAGCTAGCATATTTAGCTGAATAAATAATTAGATAAATAATTCTGTTGCAAAATTTTTGTACCTTTACAAATGAGATATTATAGAAAATATCAACCAGTTCTTTATTATAGCCTTGCTAGAAAGCAGGTAGTAAATAATAACAATTGAAAATAAGAAACAAATACTCTTCTTTACCAGAGTGTAGTACAAGTAGGAGCTTAATCATAAGTAAGAATCTTTCCAAACACTATGTTTATTAGGCTAACTGGGACAAAAAGGTATAAGTTTTATAGTAAGTAAGGGGATGAAGGTTAGCAGCTTCTTATGTAGCAGCCCCCCCCCGTAAATACCCATTTTAGTTATTTTGTGGCACTGTAAAGTCTCCCTTCCATGACATTCTTGCAAAGAAATTAGTAAAATGTGGGCTGGACAGTGCTACTGTTAGGTGGATTTGTGTAATTGGTTGACCAACCAAACCCAAAGGGTATTCACCAATGACTGCCTTTCATCCTGGAGAGAAGTGACAAGTGGGGTGCCACAGGGTTCTGTCCTGGGCCCAGTGCTATTCAACATCTTCATCAGTGACTTGGATGAAGGAGTACAGGGCATGCTGATCAAATTTACAGACGACACCAAATTGGGAAGAGTTGCTAATACCCCAGGAGACAGGATCAAAATTCAAAATGAACTTAACAGATTGGAGAGCTTGGCCATAGCTAACAAAATGAACTTCAACAGAGAGAAATGTAAGGTCTTATACTAGACAGAAAAAATTGAATGTACAAATATAAGATGGGGTACACATGGCTGGATAACAGTACGTGTGAAAGGAATCTAGGAGTCTTAGTGGACCATAAGCTGAACATGAGTTATGTGATGCAGCAGCCAAGAAAGCCAACACGATTCTTGGTTACATCAATAGGAGTATGGTATCTAGATCAAGGAAGATAACGGTACCACTATTCTGCTTTAGTTAGACATCATTTGGAATACTGTGTCCAGTTCTGGACACCTCATTTCAAGAAGGATATTGACAAGATGGAATGTATTCAGAGGTGACCAAAATGATGACGGGTCTGGAAGCCATGCCCTATGAGAAGCATCTTAGGGAGCTGGGTATGTTTAGTCTGCAGCAGAGAAAGTTAAGATGGGACATGATAGCCATGTTTGAATATTTGAAGGGATGCTATGTCGAGGAGGGAGCGGACTTGTTTTCCACTGCTCCAGAGATCAGGACAAGGAGAAATGGATTCAAGCTGCAGGAAAGGAGATTCCACCTGAACCTCAGGAAGAACTTCCTAACGGTCAAAGCTGTCCAGCAGTGCAATATGCTGCCTGGGAGTGTGGTGGAGTCTCCTTCTTTGGAGATTTTTAAGCAGAGGCTGGATGGCCGTCTGTTGGGAATGCTTTGATGTGTGTTCCTGCATAGCAGGGGGTTGAACTGGATGGCCGCTATGGTCTCTTCCAATGCTATGATTCTGTACTCCAAACTTCTGTCATTCTTCTTGGTGCTTCAGTTCCAAACTTACTACTGTGTCATCTTCTTCTCTGTACTATTCCCTTCCGTATGTGCAGCTACCCTGAACTCACTGTCACTGTTCACTCTGCCTCCTTGGCCTTCAGAGATGAGTTTTATTAACATACTAGAAGTCTGCTTATCAGTGCCTTTTAATAAAACTCTTGATGGATTAAATCCCAAATTATCAGCTTTGCTGTCTGTTTACAAAATCTTTCAGGAATGGCATTGCTATTCTGTCCTAGGTTTCCCATATTTTTTTTCCTGTCAGGTGATAAAATGCACCAATTTTCTGAACCAGCTTTATTATGCTAGTGACAACATTATTATTATTCACCTTATTAGAGCTTACCTTTTCACCCAGAACCAGGATTCAAGGCAGCTTACTGACTTCTACCAGGAATGGAGCCAGAGTTGCAAAGGGAAAAGATTTCCTTTGTACGAATCTAAATTCCCCAATTAGATATTGTCCCCAAAGAGCTTATTTGTATACAGAGAAATAAATCAGAGGTATATAGAGACCTGTGTCCAGACTTGATTAATCTTTGCATAGTAGTCTTCATGTGCCTGTCCTAGTGTAGTGAAATTGACAATGGATGCTAAATAAATAAATAAACTAATAATAATTTTATGATGTAGTTTACATTATAAAAAATGGAAAAACATTGCCTCAAGACAGAAATTTCTTTATTTATGATATTGTTAGGCTCTCTTGTTTTCTTTTGTTTGTGTTCATTGCATTGTACATATTTGTACATTGTTCTTTACAAGTGATTGAGGGCTTTTGATAAGTACACCCGAAGATGGAGGCAGTAATTGATTGTGGATATTAAGCAAGGGTTTATATTTTTGCATTTTAGACAAATGATTAAAATATTTTTACAGATTTTTAGGTTTAAAACATTTCCTGGAGAAGTAACACAGGCTTTTATTGTTGTGCTTATCCAGTATTATTTTCTTCCCATTTAATATTGTCATTTTATGCTATTCATGTCTTTGGTATTCTTTTGGAAAATGGAACATAAATTTGTGCAAATAAGATAGATTGTACAAATTTGGTAAGACAAAAGCAGTGTATGATCAGGTTTAAAGCAAGATGACATGTGACATCTCTTCAGAGACAAACTTCCAAAATAATAGTGTTGGTTCCTGTGAAGATAGTGTAATAGAGAATTTGGGGATAGTTCAGAAAATGAGAGCAAGCACATGTTTTTCTGATCTCCACAGTGAAGAGACCATGAAAAGGTTGTTAAAAGAATATAAGTATTCAAATCAAAAGTCTAGTAGGTGAGAAAGCAGGATACTATTCCAATCATCGGGAACTTGGGTTCAGGTCATCTTCATTAAGCTTTCAGGCTAGGAACTACCATTTGAATGTTTATAGACTTGCTTAATTTCCTGTTCTAGAACATTTCCAAATACCATCATTATCATGGCAAATTGGTAGTTGTCTGGATCCTGTCCTCTTTTGAGGATAGGACAGATGCCTATCTCTACTCTTCAGAATGTTATTTTTCTCCCATAGTTCTCACTACATAGACAAAAGTTCTAAAATTACATCTAAAATAGATGGCATGATGGAAAACCCATCTCTCAAGATCATGCCGTCAAGCATCCTATGTAGGCACCCTCGGAAAGCAATACTGGACACCATCAATTGCTTTAACTGGTTTTATACTGTCCTATCATGGGAAAAGGCTCCTTAACAACAGGAGAGAGGGGTAGGGCTCTTTTTAAAGAGCTAGCATCCTTTGAGAATTTTTCTCAAACTAGCCCAGTGAAGTAATTGAGGTTAGAACAGAGAAAGATGATGTGACTCAAGTTTGTTATTAAATACCCTATACATTTGCTTGTATGTACATTCAAGTTTGGTTCATGTTCTTTTCTATCTAATAGATAGATATTCCTATCTAGAGTAGGAATATAAGAAATAGTTGTAAATATTCTTGACACTTTGGTGTGAACCGAAGTGAGACTTTTAACCCATACAGGAAAGAGACCAGCACTTTGGGAGGGAGGGACTAGAAAAAATATTTATTTATTTGTTTAAATATTAATATTTGCAACCTATATCTAAAGATCTCAGGTACCATGCAATAAAATCAACTTGACCAACTTAAAACTGTAACAAATAATTTAAACAGACTAAAAGCATATTAAACAAATTAAAACAAGAATATAAAACCAGTTGAAGACAATTTAAGACGATGCATAAGAGCAGATTTTTATAAGACCAGTTAGGACCCCAAAGTTTTTATTTGCTAAAGAAAGAAAACTTGTTCCTACTTGCATGTGGAATGACACTAGCATTGACACAGATCAGGCCTCTGAGTGGAGGTTATTCTACCATCGGAATGTCACAATAGTCATAGCCCTCTCCTATGTATACTTCAACTGATAAGACTGTGGAGGCTCTCCAGCAGTTCTCAAACCTCAAACAGGTTTTAAAAGTCATCACTAGTACCTTGGTAAGCATATTGAAAGCCCTGTAACTGCTTTAAGACCAGTGTTACATGGTTTGTATATGATATTGCAGTCAGCGGTGTAACTGCTGCATTTTTCATTAGTTATAGTTTCTGAGTTTTCTTCAAGGAAGTCTCACATAGAATGTGCTGTTATGATTTAATTGGTAAGTTACCTGCTGGTGAACTACTATGACTGAGTTATTACTATCCAGGTGGACCAGGTGAAGCTGGTGTCAGTCATTCCAAACCCTTAAATCCACCTGCCCTACCAGTAACAGAGATTAGTCTAGAAGTACTATATAACCCTATCCAGGACAGACGGGTAACTTACACGATTCATCACCAGTCTAAAGGAGTCCAATCTCATTGGGATTCACCTTCTATTCATTGGACCTAATCCAGCCCTTTACACCATCCAGGCACATTGCGTAGCCCCTGGCAGCTCTAACAACAAGGTGAGGTAGAGTTGTGTGCAGTCATCATATTGATAGCAGCCAGCCCTAAATCTTCCAGTAGTTTAATCTAGATACAGAACAGAATGGGGAAATAGAATGGAACCTTGTCACACCCCTATGTCAGTAACCGTGGCGCTGAACAGGAATTCTGAAATGCTGTCTTTAAAATCAGACCTACAGATAGAACTGGAACCACTTTAACACAGTGCTCTTACAGTAAACCAGTACAATTCAAGCATCTTTCCCAAAAAACAAGTCAGTTTTCTCATATTCCTCTGTGTCAAAATAGCAGATACTTCTCCCTGACAAAATAAGACATTTGTCACCTCCTGGAGCCATGTTGATCAAGCCATCTGTGTTTGATCTCATCAGAGAAGGTAAGCAACAAGTCAGGCTTATATTTGCTGAGACAGACTGATCCAAACATCTTATCTGCATAATCAAGCTGTAGTCTCTGAAAATGATCCAAAGAAATTTGGTTAGATGGAGCACTGGACCCTTCCTCAACCTCTACAGGAACTTTAGTATCAAATTCTGAATGAATATGAGTGACTTTCTCCTCTGAGTGCCTAATCGATCTGGCACAGTAGGCTACCTGATCTCACCAGGCTCTTTACAACTGCTGCAGCTGTGCTCAGCACCATCTCAAGGAGGTAATAGTAGAGGCATCTTCTCACTAACCTCATTGCCACATAATAGACATAATGAAGAGTGCTTGCTTATCCTCTGTCATGCTCTCATTGTGACTTACACCACTTTTATTCAATTGTAATCCAATTTCTTTCATTGCCCATGGAATCTTTGTAAACCAAGGGAAATTGCAGATTCCACACCATTCGAGTGGGTGTTTGGGAGCAGCTATATTGATAATCCTTCCATTCTCACCATTTGGTAGGGAGACATAAGCCTGGAGCCCTATCAGCCTGCAAATCCCCTATAGTGTTCACGAATTCTTCAGATTCCATGGCCTGCTGGTTGTCAACCATATCAACCCTCATCCCTTCAGGGAAGATTTGTTACTGCCAAACCAAATTTCACAAGGAAGTGGTGTGACCACAATAACAGGGTTGTTGAACATCCCGTGCCCCAAAAATAAAATATTTTTTTTAAAAAAATCACCCCTCTATTTGTCTATTAGCAAAAAGCAGATCCAGGGTATGGTCAGGGCCAGGTATGCTTTGCCATAGACATTGGGCCAACCAGGTACTGAAACAGACCTATGGTTGACATGATAGCCATTAAATCCCAAGCAGATGCCATGAAAATTGTCTCAGTGCAGATATTGTCTTTCCAAACAAGCATCCTGGAACTCTTCATTTCTAACAAAAAAAAAAGTTGGTTTGGCACAAAATAAGTAAGTAAGTAAATAAATAAATAAATGAAGAATTGTGCTGAAAATATATTTTGTACAAGAACAGTATTTTGTGTAAAAAAAAAAAAATCCCTTGTTTAAAGGTTTCCCAAAAAAAACCTCTTAAAATGTAAAATCTCATTGAAATGACAGCAAAATCCTGCCCGGTGGCAAGAGAACCTGAAAATGTTTGTCCTTGAGTGCAAGAATGAAATAGGTGAAAATTTAAATCCCTAGAATGCAGCCCAGTCCTGATGTACAGTAATATGATTAAATATGTTAAATATCATTAAGTATGTGGTATTCACGTACTTCTTTTTTTATTAATTTTTAACATGAACAATCTAATTTACAATCAAAGGTATATGTATTCAAAAAAATGAAGAACTAAAAGAAGAAAAAGTGAAGGGGAAAAAGGGAAAATAGACATATAACTAGTACACACTAGGGCTCTGACCGCACAGTCTTGATTATAATGAAAAGTGTAAAAGGAAAAAAAAAAATATTATTCTACCATGACAGATGCAGCTAATCCTGCTAAATTATTACATCCTTAGATTTGTTATTGCTCAAAAAAAAATCTATAAATGGTTTCCAGTCTTTCAGAGAATCTTCAGTTGGCTTATCCATTGGAACCCACATTGATTTGGACATTTGGGCTAACTTAGCAACCTTAACAATCCATTATTCCATTGTGGGTACTTCAGTACATTTCCAAGTTTGAGCAAACAATAATCTTACTGCTGTTGCCATATACTGAAGAAGTAATCTATGTTTACTTTTTAGGTCTTTTTCCACAATGGTCAACAAAAGCATTTCTGATAACATATTAAAATCTACTCTTTTTTTAAAATTAACATATAAGTCTTAGACAAGCAACTTTTTGCCTTCTTACATTTCCCCCACATATGAAAAAAGGATCCCTCCTCAATTTGACGTCACCAATATTGGCTTGAAACATTCTGGGACGTATTAGACAGCTTATTTGAAGTTAGATACTATCTATTTATCATCTTATGCAGCTTTTCCTTTAAATTACTACAGAAGGAATTTTTCTATCTTTAGACTGCATATTTTCCCATACATCCATATGGATGTTATCCCCAAAATTTAAGCACACTGTATCATGTACTCTTTTATAGGCTCATCTTCTGTCTCTAGTTTCAAAAGATGTTTATATGCTTTTTAAATTACATGGTCATTGTCGTGTTTTACACAACTCTAAAACTTTTCTGTAACATCTATGGTTGCATTTCTCTTATCTTGGTTAAAATCTATCATTAAGCTGTGTGTAAGCAAACTAATTAAGATCTTTAAAAAACAGAAATGAAAGTAATAGAAACGAAAGTAAAAATAATAAGAGTACTGAGCCATCATGGTACAGTGATTTGAGTACTGGAGTAGGACTCCAGGGAACTAGGGTCCAAGTCCTTGCTCAGGCATGGAAATCCTGTAGGTGACCATGGGCAAGTCGCACACTCTCAGTTTCAGAGGAAGGCAATGGCAAACCTTTAGTGAACAAAATTTATCAAGAAAATCCTATGAGAGGGTCTCTATTAATTGGATTTGACCTGAAGGCACATAACATCAACAACATCTCCCTCCCCCCCCAAAAAAACCCCCAGTTAATTGGCAAAAGGTTATTTTTAAATAAAAAAGACCTTTGCCTCTGGTGGAAGGACTGCAGAAAGGCGGGGGGAGGCTAGTCCAGCCTCCTATGAAACAGAATTTTACACCTGGGCCCTCTCATTTGTCCCCACCAAATGGGCCTGTAACAGGGAGAACCAAGAGAAATCTCTTCACCAAGGAGATTAATAAGAAGTCATATTTATTTATAAATATGTATTTCTATATCACCTCCCAGCTCACAAGGGCTAGGATAGGTAGAATGTGGAGCTAAGCCATGTGGGGCTTTTGTCCATAACCATTATTTGGACCCATAAATGAACA
The DNA here is from genome assembly GCA_948474755.1 of Ctenosaura bakeri. NCBI lineage: Eukaryota > Metazoa > Chordata > Lepidosauria > Squamata > Iguanidae > Ctenosaura > Ctenosaura bakeri. Next base: position 62,675 of record CAOLHI010000944.1, read on the forward strand.
AGTAGCCAATGAAGCTGTGAAGAAGCAATGAAGTAGCCAGTGAGGAGGAAATTCTATGTTTCGTGGTAAGCTTTCCTGTCTACAGCATTTGAACCCACTGAAGTTTCCATTTCTGAAAGGCAACCACACATACAGTAATCCAAATGGAATGTACTCAAGGCATGGATCACCATAACCAAAGCTGACATCTCCAGGGAGTGAGTGCAGCTGGTCCACTAGTTTGAACTATGCAAGCACAATTACAGCACTGCCAAAACCTAGACATCCAGAGCAAGGCTGAGTTCAGAAATATGTCTCAGCTGCCAGACTGTGATTTCAAAGGGAGCATAACTCCATCAAGGCTGAATCCCTTTTACATGATCTGCCTTTCAGCTAACATCTGTCTTGTCTATCTGTCTTGTCTGGATTAAGCTTCAGTCTGTTAACTATCAAACAGTTCATTATTGAGAGCAGGCACTAGTTTAGCACCAAAACAGCTTCCTTGGAATAGGAAGCTGGCATGAAGTGGCATGTCATCTGCAAACTGATGACTCTGAACCACAAAATTCTGTGTAATTTGTCCCAGTGGTGTTACGTATATGTTAAACAGAATGTGGGATAGATGTTCTAAGAGATACCACAGACCACTGTATAGAGTGGAAGACAAAAGCACCATAATCACTGTAAAACATCCCATCCCAGTGAGGTAACCCAAAAGAATACTGTGGTACTGAATGGTGCCAACAGGGACACAGTTCCACTGTCCAGTTGTTGGCATGAGTCATCAACCAAGGCAACCAAAGCTATCTGTGTCCTGTAATTAGCCCAAAGCCGGGTGTAGGTAATCCAGTTCTAAAGCATATCAGTGTACCCAGAAGTTCTTCATTTCAGCTTTACTTTTACTTTTACTTTTCTTTTAGCTTACTGTAGTGCACAGTTTTAACAGTCTCCTGTTACTTACTGGTGTCCCCAGTAAGGCACCTGTCTGAGCCACAGACGCCTCTGTAGACTGCTTTTATCCACATAGAAATGTCCTATAAATTAGATTATCAGTTTCCTGTAAAGTGTGTTCATCTATACATTCTTTCCAGAAGACATTATGCCTAAGCAACTATCTCTTTGTAACTTATTTGTCTGCCTGCTTATGTTCGAGTAAGTCAGCTTGAAGAGACCAGTTAAAAGTTTGCCTGATGACTAGGGACATGTAAAAATGTGTTATATTATTTATATCATATCTATGATTCTTTCTAATGTCATAAAATAGTATGACAATAATAAACCTTTTAAGTGTAAAAGGCATCTTGGGTGAGAATTCCAAATATTTTTATTTAATATAAATGAAACAAATATTTAAAAATAAGAAATTCTACTCATTATTCCAGTGTCTAATCCCATTGTGCTTTTTCTTTTGAATAATGTATGATTCTGATTCTTGAATGCAAGTCCCAGGTGGAACTTTTTAAGATGAACTGAGACCTACCATTCTTATCTTTTAAAAAAAAAAAAAAACCCATAAATATCACCAAATAACAAGAAACATAAAAACAACAAAATTAATATAAATCAATCAACCAAAAATGAATAGTCTAGCTAAAATTTAGTCTAAATGCAGCAGGTGAGAAAAAGCAGTGATTAGTAACACAATTAAAAAGCCTTAGCTAATAAAACTATTTCTTCATTATTCCAGAAACTCTTAATAATAGTATTCAGGGGTACAGAGACTAGGTGTTAACTGCTCGCTGTACTCAGTGAACTTCAGTAAGCAGTAAAATCCTAGCTCCAGAATGACTGCCATTGGCCAGAATCCAATGATATCTTGCTGTTGGACCCCACTACTTCCATGGGGATCAGTGCCCTTCGTCTTCCCATAGGTCCATGTGCACCTTAAAACTTCTAGAAATTACTGGAAAGTATGCAGGTAGGTAGCAATTTTTTTCTTGGCTTTTTGCAATTATAGTGAGATAGTATTTGTCACACACAATACTAGGGTAATTTCCTGACATCTTATTCCTACTGCAGCCTTTTATTACATTCTATGGCTTTACGAGTGGTGTGGAATGTGATGGAGGAATAGCATCTATATTTTTAGTTAGTGTTATTGGATCCATAAGTGAAATTTTACATTCAATTATGCCAATATCATAGGTTGAACTTGTCATTTCTGTCAATAAGGAGCTTGAGTCAGTACACGTGAACTTTAGGTAAGACATTACACATCTTCAACTATTAATGTTTCAAGGTAGCTTTTCTGAGCATAGTGTTGTACCTGCCCATTCTACATCATTTCTCTACTTCTGACAGGCTGATAAAAGATTCCAACAAGCACTGAATAGCTTAACTTACTATTTTCTTTTTACTGTAGACTGTGACCCTGGAGAACTGCACTCTGTGCATAAGGGCTTTTTCCATTCATTTCAAATAATAATGACCGTAAATTTCAGGACTGCTAGCTATGGTATATTCTTGGATATCTTAAAAAGAAAACTCTGTTCTCTCCCACCCTCCTCTGCTTCTTTTTTCACCCCTTCCTCTAACAAAAGGACCTACAGTTTCTTTGGAACTGTATCTGTCTTTGTGAATTTACTCTAACATATTTTTATAAGCACCTATCTGAAATTGATTTAATTACAGTTAATAATAGCAGAGTAGTATACTTTCCTTAGTTTGATGAAGTAGCAAGATGAGAAGAGAAGAGGGGTGTACAACTGCTTGAACTTGAGCCTTTTAAGCTAGGTTACAGCATCTTGTAGAAGCTTGGGCATTGTTCACTGGGATGACTGTTGTAAGTCCAGTAAAATCAAATGCACAAATATACAGGTATATCTTATTTAACAAAGTAGATCTATTCCTGGGTATTACTTCTTTAAAAAAAAATTGGTTCCAGAGGCAGAAATAACATGAAGATAATAGGGATAGTCATGCACCACACACAAAAAAGAACATTTGAACATGTTTCAGCTATATATATTTTAATTCAAAACTAACAACATGCGCATGAGAAGTGGAACAACCAGATCAGGTTAGATTTGCCCAAGTTAACAACAACAACAAAAAATTAGAGACCACTTGGAGATGTCTTCCAAAATGCATCCAGGGATGATTCTTTTCTTTCTTTATTCATCCTCCAGTTTTCTTACAATTTCCATTTTTGAGGCCCAAATTTATAGATCTATGCTTTCTTAATACACTGAGATAGCTTGTGAGCCAGGTATGTCTGCTTGCCCCTTTTCTCTGTTTTGTTGTTCACCCGTACTCAAAGATTCTGGAAGCAGCTGCTGTTTACCTTGGCTGCTGTAGGCAGGCCCACACAGCTCATGTAGGATTGGTTAGAGAAGAATTCCATTCTTTCCCAAATCAAGCTTTATTTGCACTGTTTGCTGAAGACATGCTGCTGTGTTTCTAGAACTCTTCTTGACCATCCTGCATTCTCCCTAGACAGAGAACAAAAAGGATAGCATGGGGTCTGAGCAAAAGACTTTGTAATAAAACAGCTTCATTGTCAGAAGCTTTGTTTGCCTCTGACAATGAAGTTTGCCCATAGCTAGTAATGCAGACATCAGTGTTTGAGAAAAACATCTGTCAAACCTTCTATACCTTCATAGCTAATAGAGTTTACCCCTTTCATGTAGATTTTCCCATGGAAACTATTCTACACACACACACACAGAGAGAGAGAGAGAGAGAGTTTGCTTTTTCCTAATCTTCTGCCTCTTTCTTCTGTTCTTCCTTTAGGTCCTTGCTTAGTCAAATATTCTAGCTTCTTAGCTTTTTGTCACCCTGCTCTGCTCCCCTTACTGGCTCCGGAAGTCACTTTTTAAGTATTCTTTCCTCCCTAGAGCATAAAAGCCTTATTTTGCATAGCCAGGCCCCTTTCCTGACACTCTTTTGTTTACCTCCTTCTTTTGTCATTCCTTTATTTCCTGTTCAACTCTTTTTCAGACTTTTGTCTTCCTCACCGTTCCTTCCTTAAGTTCCTTCTGTATTGTAAGCTGCATATAGTATGCTGTTTTCCTTTTTTTCTGACCAATCTTTATTCCATTCAACTTTCTTCTTTCAGCCCCTCCTCCTTCTCTTCTTTTTCTTTTTCCATTTAGTGCCAAAGGTCAAACAACTCTAATACTGCCACCTACTGGCATCTGCAAAGGGGGTGGCATACACAGACTATATCACTTAGTTTACTGAGTTGCTAACTTGTAAAAAATGCCAAAGATAGAAGACTATGGAGCTCACTCTCAAAGACTACCTGTTAAAAGACACTTCCTGCCACTCCCTTCTCAGACAATATACTGAGAAAATCTGCTCGCTCTCTGTAACAGAGACAGTCCCAGGTGATACAGTCTGTACAGTATCTCAAACTCCACACATTTCATAAAGGTCCATTTCTATGTGTCCAGTGTCAAAAAGGTTACTAGTGCTTTATGAGTACCCGGGAAAGACGAACCTGTTTAAAAATATGAAAGTCCGTCCAAAGAAAAAGAGAAAACCTGATGACAAGTAATCTCGTTACTCCATCTTTGCCATTTTATAAGCACCTCCCTTTGGTGCTTACACATTTGGAAGGATTTAGAGCACAAAACCCTTGTGAAAGTGGAAAAAAAGATGAATAACTCCCACCTGCAATCCCCCTCCCTTTCCCCTATGGTGCTCTTTCTCCCTTTTCTTTGCCTCTGGCCCAGCATTTTTGAGGTCGGGGGAGAAAAAGGGCAAAGTAAAGGGCTTACTGGTACTTTCTCCTCAGACAGAGAAGAATGGAGTTCTGGCTTCTAGCCTCTTCCAGTAGCCAGCTTAAGAAAGGAGGAAGTAGGATTAAAGAGTCCACTTGACCAAGCAGCAGCCGTTACACAGCAGAGTGTGCAGCCATGTGGCAGAGAGGACATACCACCGGCAGTGGGCAAGGCTTTAGTCACCCAGAAGCCTGGGGTGAAGAATGCAACGGAATGGGAGGAGGAAAAAATTGGTGGGGGAAGGCAAGCACATGCCTTGCAAATAATCAAATTCATGAATGTCAAACCCACAAATGTGGAAGGAGGGCTGTAATAGTCCTCTAGAGCTGGAGGCAAAAAATACTAACAGCACAGTGCTACAAAACAGTTTTTCCAGTAGATATCCAATATCCCTACACAATCAGGTCCTGACATAGCTTGAGAGAAATCCTCCTGAAACAATGTTCCCACTCAACTTTTAAACCCTGATTCTTTACCTTTCACTGCTGTTTCTAATGTCTTCCCCACAGAACATAGACTCAAAGGAAGATAAGGAATTCAGAGGTATTTTATCAGGCAAATCAACTTGGACTAATTTCATTAAATTGTAGTCACAAATACAGTGTTGCTGAATTTAAGGAAGTGGCACGGTTGTGACCTTTTATATATATATATATATCACAACAGTTCAGCCAGTAAATAAAAGCCACAACAGACAGATACTTATGTCCGTTTGCCATACTTCCTTGCTGAGGATCATATCTCAAGGGCATTGATGAGAATGAGAATATCAGTTAACAACCTTCCTGGTCATAACAAGCAGGAGTAGGGTTTCAACTGTACAAAGACAGGATTTTTTTTTTCATGAACAATAACAGAGAACTTGAAGAAATGTAAAAGCAAATAAGAAATTCTTTAAAGACTTTGGATATTCTTTAAGTGTTTTTAATGTAAGAGGGCATGGATTTGTAGGGTATCTTTTTTAAGCAGGGACATGATTCACAGACAACTTACCATGACAGTATGTCAGTTTAATATGAATATGCCTTGCAGTTCAGTCTTCATTTGCTGTAGCAGTAAATACAAATGTTATGGTACTTCCCTGGTTAATTTCAGATAGAGTCACACAAGCCAATTATAACTCATTTCTGGTTTTGTTCTTTGGCTCTAGTGAAATTCGTAGGTTTTAGGTTTGTTTCTTAAAAAACCGGAGTTTAAACAGAGACAGGAGTCAAACACTGTTTTCTCAGGGCTCCTTCATACAGTGCAAAAGCAACATTTCTGCTTAGCAAGAAATGATTCTGACAGTGATATTCTTAGGAATTGTTATCTTTGCAAACTTCCTGTAACGTGGATCAGCCATTCCTGGGTATTTTATCTCTTGAGACATATACTGCTATATGTATATGCATATATCCAGGTATTTAGCTGTATTAATCTTTTTCAACATAGAAATGAGTTTTGTGGTACATTAATATTTTGATAAAATACTGTCAAACATTTTTTTTAAAAAAAATGGAAATTGAAATATGTCTGTGTCAGAGGAGTGATTTTAAAGCCTGATAGTTATAATTATATTATACTGGAGAGCTGGGCATGTATTTCAGAACCATATTTATTAATTAGCAAGTGTTTTAAATTTCTGTAGTGCCTATTTTAAGAGACATATTGATATATTAAATGCATACTTATGGTAGATTCTTTAACAGCTTCTCTTTTTAGATTAGTATTATTAACATCTGTGATAAATGTATTATTTCACATAAGTTGTGATGATTAACTGTAATTTTACCCATAACTTGACTTATGTTCACATATTTTGTAAATCCATTGCATTATAGAATAATCAATAAATAGTATATTGCTTTTAAATCTTTGAATGTAATGGTTTTATGCTTTGGATCACTAAATTTATACTGAGTCATCTTTATGAGATAAAATCAAGATGCAACAAGGATGGATCAAGCTTACACATCAGAACATAGACTTTAATCTTCTAGGAACTTCTTAGCAAAAAGGTGGTTAAATGGTACATCTGCTCATTGAACTTGTTGGAATTTGTGTTTGCTTTTACTAATCTTTGCTTTCCCTAAGAAACTAATATGGGAAAGAAAATATTATCCATATGATCAGCATATTTTTATTATTTTGTGAGTTTACCATCTTAATTTTGAGCCATTAGTTTGTTTTACATGCATATGCATGCATACTTACATGCATTAGTTATTTGCTTGATTGGCATTAAATTCCATTAAGTTCCAATGAGGAAGATAAATTCCGTTTTCAGGCTTTTTCTATTTAATTTTCTGTTACATTACATTTGTTTAATTTTTTTTTACTGTTCAGTCTAAGGCTTGTTGAGGTTGATTTGCTCCTGAACTGCTTTGTTCCCAGACATTGCCATCATCCCCAACTACCACCAAGTCCTCTCCATCTGATCCCATGACCACCTCCAGAGCTAATCAGGTACAGTATCATTCTACCATCTACACCATACTTTTCACGAGCGGCAACTTGCAAAGTGGAGAAAATGTTATGGTGGGTTAAGGTTTTGTTTGTTCATTTGCATATATACACCCATAATCATATTTAATTAATACTATTGGATAAATAGTATCTTTTCAAATTAATAAATTAAATGAATTATAATACTTTGTACTGAACGAAAACTGTGCAAACTATTTTATACCGAAGCAAAACTGTGCAAGCTTTTTTACTGTTCCAGTCCAAGTAGTCTTTCAGGAGGACCTCGTGGTTGCGTGTAATCATTGAACTCCCACTTTTTGCTCCAACAGCCATTCCTCTTGGATGCATTGAGTTCAGGGTTGCTGAATTGGCTATGACACCTCAAGAAATTCATAGAATGTCTGGCAGAAAACTGCTAGAGCATATATAAAAATTTTCATGAAGCTTTTTGGGGTCTGTAGATTATGCTTTTGGTAATAAACTGTATATTTCATTAATAAAGGATAATAGAGTTGTTTCTTTTAATAGTCATGACAGTGTGTACGTTTGAGAACAGGAAGGATGGTTTTAAAAGTAGTTGAAGTTAAAAGTAGTTAAAGCTGAGTTTCAAGAAAAAGATCTCAGACTACATCATTGTCCTCAAAATGCTCTTTTTGATTCTTTATAATTAAGATTCCCATATGAATGGCTTTTCTTGTAAATCTTGTATAGTATAATAAATATTTAACTACTTTTGAAGGAAAATAAATTTGCTTCATAACCAAATGGCAAGGCCACTGTTTTATAATCTAGATGTTTTTAAATCACATTCTTTTCTGTACTGAGTAGGATCATGAATTTTGTATTTATTCACATATTTAGCATTCTAATTAGAGTAAAATGCATTGGGGCCAAAGTGTTCTTCCACAAACAGAAGTTGTATTCTGGTCAGTACTTATGCTGGGACATTGTATGAGAAACATGAAACTAAACCAAAGACCTTGTTCTTCTACAAGTGGAAAGTTCACAGAACCATCCCAGTATATCTCTGAGTGAGAACTCTCATAGAAGTGTATGTAACAGCAGAAACAACTGTTTTTCTTCCACTCATGGTCCTGTGAATTCAACCCTGTACATTTCACCAGAACTTTAAGTGATTTTGTAATATTACAGTAATATTTTCTTCATAATAAATGCTTATTTGTGTTAATTTTGACTCTGGCAGATATTTGATTTAATTCTCAAAACATTTTAATTGAACAATTCTCAATCATTTACACCTATGCTCCAAATTAAAAGGCAGTGACAGTTATATGCACAAGATGACCACAGTTTTAACACCCTTCTGGTAAGGTTCCACACTGAAGCATCTAATTGGAAATAGTGTGCTGACTTGGATTGGCATAGGTATGATCCAAAGAAATTCTTGATTTTCATGTGAGTACTAAACAGCAAACTGAAGACAAAGAGCTCTCTTAAACAGCTAATATTATAAGATTGGATCCAGACTCCTTCCGTGAGGTAGGGCCTCCTGCACCTCTCATAGCCTAGGACTTCCTTTATTGAAAGAGACAGGTACATGAAGCCTTGCACAGTTCCCACCCCACCCTCCATGATTCTCTCAGCCAAGAAAGGAGACGGGTGCTCTTTCTTCAGTGGAGAGAGGCACGTTAATTGTGCTTTCCACATCTGCATTAAGTCTGGAGACATATCCCTTATGAATATGGGGGACCTACTATACTTAACTATCCAATTTTTCTCTTGAATAAAGTGTTACTTGAATTTATGTTCCAGTTTGTTAGTTTTTCGCAGCAGCTCTACAGATACAGAGAGCAATGACCAGCAAATCAGCAAATCTAATTGTGTTATGCACAACTTCTGTGTTTTTTTTTAAACTTGCATTGATATTTTTGGCATAATGTGTGTGATGGATAGAAAGAACCTGCTTCCATTGAGCAGACACTAAGGAATGGTGTATGTTCTAACACTGGCTGGCTAAAGGCAACAGTGGAATTATTAGGTTGATGGGGGGAAAAAACATTCTATATATGCTTAGTTGTTGGCTGGTTAAGAGTGCTTATGATGGGTTACTGGCATTTATGGCAATGTCAGGCACTCCTAGCTATGCTTTTGTCATAGTGTCTCCAGTTTCTTCCTGCCCTCAGTGTCACTTGCTGCATCTTGTCAGGAAAGAATGAAGACTTTTCTCACTCTTGGTGATGGTTTCATCCTTTTTATCACACTACTCCATCAACTGCTTACTCTACTTTAACCTTAGAATTCATATTGTTTTTGGCACTTTCTTTCAGACAGGAAACTGTTGAAGCTGAAGTTGTTTCTCCCACCAGTATTTGATCAGCTGAGCCTATTAACAAGGAAAAACTAGAGCTTATACTGTAGACCAGCCACAATTTAAAGTGTGACTTAAATGCAAGCAATATCAGTGCCTGGACTATCAAACAGTTGCCTTCATATTAAATAAAAAGATTTAGGTTTATGAAACATTCAACTTTCTAGTATAGAAAGCATTTTGCTGTTTCCTTCTGTACATTCCTAGCAGTCTAAAATCTGATAAGTTGCAGCTTTCAAATAGTATATTCTCCACTCTCCAAAAGTTCCCATTTTTTAATTTTCTTTAGTATTTATTTCCGGTGCATACTGTAGGAAAATACTGAGTGTTCTTGGACTGCAACTCCTAGCATTTCTCTCCATGGGCTATACCTAGTGGGGCTGCTGGGAGCTGTCATCCAACATCTGGATGACCACACTTTGCCTGCCACTTTTCTGATTTCTGAAAATCTTTTAACTGAATTATGTTCTTACTCTCTTGACCACAAGACCTTACAAGAACTGCATCCTGGGTTAAGCTCAGGGTTCACTTACTAAGGAATAAAATGAAAAGTCATAAGCTTCACAAGCCATCAAGAATTTTCTGTACATACAGATTATTTAGTCTTAAGGAGGGACAATCCATTATATAAACATAGTTATGACCGTCTGCCAAATGTTGCCAGAATACAAATTTCCTCTGTCCGGTTATGGATAGGTGGGGACAGACAATTTTTGTTTCACTTCAGTGTACCTACTTCACACTGGGAGGAGTTCAGAGCAATTAACCATACGCACCAGAATAGTGTTCCCTTTCATAGAACATATGCCACTTCGGACTGCAGGTGAGCAATCATTTTTATTGTTGTCTTACATTCAAAACAATATCCCCACATGCGCAACTGATTCCTCACAGATACCTAGTTGAAAATTTGGTGCCAGAATCAGAAATAAATTGGAAAGAATAGGAATACGTTCCTACACCACAAAAAAGAAGAGCAATTCAACATGTTTTGGGAAGTCTTTCATTCAAAATGAAATAACTAGGGCAGGTAAGCTTTGCGTAATGTTGTTTGGTTTTTTTAATTGCTGAAGGCCACTTGAAGCCTTCTTACAAAATAGAAGAATGTCTGTGTTCCTTTTTTCCTTCTTTTATCATATGACATCATTGTAGCAATCTAAATGAACACAGTTCTCCAAGACTCCTGTTGAAAGAGGATACAAACTGTTACTGAAAATCTGAACACAAACGTTTAACCTATACCACAGGGAATTGGGATGGGACCACTTCTCCCTCCCACCCACTTATCCAAAAATAGTGGGGAGAAGCCAGCTTGTAGATATGTATGCCCAAAAGCCTAAAAAAAAAAAAAAGAAAGAAGAAAGAAAGAAAGAAAAGAAATTTCATTCTCAAAAGCTTTGTTTGGTGAGGTATGCTTGTTCTTCTGTAGATCTGAGGAAAGTAACTGTGGATATACCATATGAACAAATTTTTATTAATACAAAAGCCTTGATATTCTATGCATAGTACTCCTCAAAACAGTTTCTGTGCTTTGAGTCAACTATGTCAGATATTAATAATAATTATTTGCCGTCAGACTGCACAGTTTTCTTGTAGAAAAATAATTTCTAATCCTTTTAATAGAATTTGAATTAAATAGGTCACAAACAATAAATGGTAAGGGCATTAAAAAAAAACAATCAAGGATCCATCTAATTTAGTCTCCTGTTTCCCACAGTTGCAAATCAGATCCTCCAGAAAAGCCAGCAAACAACTGTCCTGTGCCTTTTTACACTAGCAAATGGTAATAAGTAGCACAGTGCCTCAGAATTCATAAAGAATAATGAAAAAATAGCTGCTGGTAGACCTATCATTCATTAATTCCCTTCCAAAGCCATTTAAAATAAGCAGCTCTCATCAAATTTTGGCAGTGACTCTTATAAATTAATGATGCACCGCATGAAGTATTTTCTCTTATCTCATTAATTTACAGTAATCCCACATTCGCTAGGATTAGGGGAACAGGACCCTCCTGAAAGTGCAAAAAATATATGAATAACTCTAGGCCCCCCCAAAACATACTTAACACACAAAAAAGTATGATCAGCATATTCAACCCATCATGGATTCCCTTGTGGCGTCAAGATTCTTTCACAAGGCAGAAGTGGCTGGCTGGTGGGACTTATTGCCACCTCCACTGCTGTCCCACACCATTTTAAGAGGGTCTTACAAGCCTCATTTGCAGTATCTCAGTCTTGTGAGGCTTGCAGTCCCTATTAAAAATGGCATAGAGAGACAGCAGAGGCAACAGCAAATAATCTGTGAATAATCAAATCCGCAAAAGTGAAACTCACAAATGTGGAGGGCTGACTATATTGCCAAATCAATTCCTCTGTGTTATCCCAGGTGATACTATGCCCTTCCAATTTACCACAGTTCTGGTGGTGCTTTATGAAAAGCCTTCTTTAAACAGGTGTGCCTTACACATACCTTAAAATCTTTTAAACATTCAGATAACACATTTTTATCTTGTCATTCATTCTGAATTGATAAATGTCTTGGCAGCAAAACAGCTATCAACATACCACAAGCTAAAATTTAATCTGATGTATCATTTTAGTTGCTGCATCATTTTATGCCTAATATTTATTTTCAGAAAGCTTTACAAACTGATCACAGTGGACCATCAAAAATTTCCTCAGCCATCTTACAGGGCAGAAACCCCATGCTGTTTGGAAAACTGGATCATACTGTAGAGATGTCATGGTGATTCTTTACCTTCATAGAACAGACCCTAAAATGAGTTCTAGCCTGTGTCCTAAAACACTCTGTGCACCATTGTAAGAGTGCATTTTAATATGACTATTTCTGCATTCCAACTGTTGAAATTACTTGTTTACAACTTATATAATGGTGTGGAAGTATGTAATTGAGTTGACAAAGCATATGTAGTTTCATTTGTTTAAAAACTGCAGTGGGAACATAGCATGAGGTGGATTTAATAGAATTTTCTAGCTGAAAATTACTATTATTAACTGGCAACTAACTTTCTATCTATCTGTAGTCAAATTATTACTCAAGAAGATACTACAAGTGATTATTGTAAACTCTCACATAAGCTCTCTATTATAGAAAGTATAAATTGATACTGCATTCCTAAGGAAACTTGGTTTGTTAAATGGAGCAGACATGAAGATATGGCATGGCATTATGAAAGCTTTTTTAAAAAATCTACTCTGCAACAAAGATCTTTGAATATGTAGAGTAACTATATTTATGAGTGTCTTGCAACTTTAGGAGTTATGTTTAAACATAAGGTACAAAAATCTGAAATGTTTTATTTGAATCCTAGCTAAAATTTGTGCAAAATCTCTGCATATGTATGTCAGTCAAAATGGAACTAGACATAGGTAGCTACAGTATGAAAATGCATGCACACAATGAAGTGGTATCGAAAGTTTTCTGCACACAAATCACCTGGTTTAATGAAGAAGCTTCTTTTCCATTTAGAATTACTTGCATTTTAATCCAAGTTATTGGCTACGATTTAAAAAAAAAAATCAGAACTGCCTACATTAATCAAACATCACAGTCTTGTTATGCTTCTGTGGAAAAAAAACTCATGGCATGGGGAAAACATGGACACTTCTGATTATCATTTAAATAAATTATTCAGCTCCTATTTTACAGGCATTAATAACCTGGGATTTAACACATCTAATTGCATGTTTCTTGTGTTTGAGAATCTGCCAAGAAAAAAACATTAGCAGTCCTGATGTTAGGAAGCTTTAAATTGTTCATAATTAATGATGTGCAACAAATAAATGGAAAGAGACTCAGTTGGCTCATGCCCATGCTGCTGGAGCAGATAATCACTTCACAGAAACACAAATGGTATCAGATTCACATCTTACAGTTGTTAAAAATGAGGAGTCTGACAGGAAAAAGGGGGAGAGGGACAATCCTAATTCAATTCCACCAGGATTGAATATGCAGAGATTCAGACCTGAGCTTTTACAGGGCTGCACACTTAAAACATTGGGCCTAGATACACTGTTCTGCTTGTTTCAGTTTCTCCACACTGTTTTTTTTTTTAAATTCCCTTTCCCATATTTGAAGAAGGTTGAAAATGTTAGTAAAACCAAAAATTGATTGGAACAAAATTCTTAGTCATTCTTACTGACCAGCGTAGAGGTAAAAAAAGAGAAAATTATTTCCTTTTTCTGATAGAAATTACTCAGTAACAAATTGCATTCAGTAACTTGTTTTACCAAAGCTATGGTTGTTTTTCGGAAGTATACAGAACATTGTCTATTTTCCACTTTCTTTTCAAATACGGTAGCAATTGCAGTTTCAGAACCTTTTAAGCAGTTTGCTTTTGACAGCCGTTCAGTTCTACAGTGAAGCATCCTGTCTTTATAGGTTGTTCAGAACTCTTTCTGACAAGACACATCTACAATTTTTTTCAGTATGTGCAAAGATGTCAATGTGCAAGTTGCAGGTCCTCGCCAAAGAGCATTTTCTTGTATATTATTCAGTGATATAAATTCCTAACATTGTGATATGCCAACACAGTCATTTTGCAACCCATAGTTGATGTGCCATCTGTATGGGGCCAGTTCTGACCAGTTAAAATCATTAATATAATCTTTAGTTATTCAAAATTACTTATTGTTCAGCCCAGTGTCATTTTATCAAATGCATGTTTGTACATCTGACAAAAAGACTATTGTGCTGTTTTCACAATTGCTAAGTGTATAGCTAGTTAGACAGATAAGAAGCCAAAATAATCAACCTTTCCTAAAACAATATTGTGCAAGAATGTATTGTCAGTTGCTGCAGTCTTCATGTTACACCTATTGATGGAGTCTTCAAATATAAATCTAATCTGTTTCATTCTCATTAAGTGACTGCATTCCTATGCATGTTTGTTCAAGAGTGCATGTAGATTTCTACCAATGTGCAATGGACCCAGTATAGTGGTATAGTGGTATAGTGGTTTGAGCACTGAACTAGCATTTCAGGAGACTGGGGCTTCAATCCCTGCTTAGTCATGGGAACCCACTAGGTAACCTTTGGCAAGTCATACTCAGCCTCAGAGGAAGGCAATGGCAGGCCCCCTCTGAACAAATCTTGTCAAGAAAATACCATGATATATTTTTTTTTGCCCTGCGACCATCATGTCAAATCATAAGGCACATAACAACAGGATCACAGTGAGGCGTCCTGCTGACAAGGAAACAGTTCTGTGGAGAACTGCAGCCAAAAGACATTTAGTGAACATTGTGTTTGATGTTAGATATATCTGTGAATACTACATTGAAATGCAGCCCCATACAGAGCAAGTCCTTTAAAATGGGTAGAAATCATGTACCTTCTGGTATTATTGAATTTCAGCTTCCAATACCTCTTGTCAGCTTAGTGGATGATGAGGAATGCTGGTTAGTGACTGCAGAACATTTACAGATCCCTGTACAGTTATAACAGCCAACAAGGGTAGGAAAGAAGGAGTATAGTCAGACTAACCCTAAGTAGCATCCTGACAGTGTCCCCAAGCTTCAGAAATTGAAATTGATCCTACAACTTTTATCTATATGTTCTGAATACTTCTACAGGACCAGCAACGCTTGCAGAGTTCACTTTGGTATGATTGCAAATTATTTTTACCTCAAAAGTGTTTTGCAATTTCAAGAGCTTTTCTGTTTCCATTTGTGGAATAGGTGTCTTCAGTGTTATCATGACCTGAAAAAACTTTGTAGAGCAGCTCACCATGGATGGCAAAAGTGGTAGGCATTTTTTTTTTTGCTTTTACCATGTGGCAGTGGTACACTCATATCTGTATCGCCAGCACTCCAGCCAGAGCTCCTTGTCAAATCAGTCCTTCAAGCTCTTCAGAGCTCTGCAGTTGTTACACAGATAGCCCTGTTCACATAGATTTTATTTTTATTTTATTATTTATTTGTATCCTGCTTCTCCATATGGATCGAGGCGGCGAACAACTTACAAATAGCATGTATTTCGAAACATTTCTATACATGCCCCCAACAAGCTGGGTACTCATTTTACCGACCTGCGAAAGGATGGAAGGCTGAGTCAACCTTGGAGCCGGGCAGGATCGAACTCACAACCTTGTGGCTTGCAGTACTGGCATTTAACCACTGCGCCACCAGGGCTCCATAGCCGTGTCACTATGGATAGCTGTGTCACTATTACATAGCAAGTCTAAAGTGTACCCAGAAAATGTAGAATACTTTTGATGCCGTAGAATCACAGGATACATTGCGCTAATTGGTGTCGTTTTTGAAAGGGGGCCAAGGCTTGAAGATGGTCTTAATAACTACGTAGCCCATCCTAGGCTAATAGCATTCTCAGTATCCAGTATAATTAACAAGCAGATAGTCAAATAGTCAACAGTCAACACCAGCAAAGGTTCCATAGTAAACAAGGATTAAGTAAAAGACGTGGTCATAGGCAGTCCAAGGTTACTTACAGAATTTCCATTGAAAGCGGGAACTAGGAATTTCTACCCTGGTACTGAGACTTTTAAGCAGGATCTGCCAGAACCCCATGCAAAGCTCAGTTGTAGCCCACAGAAGTCCTTGTGGTCCTAAAAAAAAAAAGTGTTTTATTTACAATAAGTATTTTATTGCAGCTGAGTCCACCTTTTGAAGAACTGTCACTCCAAAGGCTTGGTGGTCATTCCATCTCTATTTCTGCATCAACCTTGGGATGGTCCATCTGCAGACCCCCCTGCTTCTGAGCCATTGCTACAGTCACTTCCTAATATTATTAGTTATTTCGAACCTCACCTCCTCTGAAAAGGAATCACCTAATAAGGGTATGACACATCGCCCGCACCACTGAAGGGAAAGTTAGTCACACAAGATTCAGATATTATCAAGGAGTAATTTGCCCACTGTTGTAAGATCACATTCATTTCTTCATCCCACCATTTCACTTCTATTCCCCATCCTACAGCGAACATCAGATCAGTAGCATTACCCAGCAGTATGTGTTTGATCAATAGTGTACAGTTTGCAGGACTTGAGCAGCGCTATTGATGACAGAGTGCCTTGGAAGGATAGGGTCCAATTGAAGCCAGTTGGGTGGCTTTTAGAAACAGCAGTAATTTACTGATATGGATTCATGGTTGACCTGGTGGCTTAGAAGTTCTGAGACAAAACTTTGTAAAAAGGAACTTCTTTATCAGGGACTCTGTTAACTGAGGTATGCCTTATAAATAAAATACAGAAATAAAAAAATCCAAAGAAGTATGCTGAGGAATCCAGCATTTCCTTATGCACAGAAAGGTCTTTAACCACTTCAGTGTACCTCTGAAATAGGGTCCATTTAATTCTGAGAGCTCTTGGCAGTGTGGTAGGCCATTAGACATTTATTTCTTTCAATGTGGGCGGGGGAGGGGGGAGATAACAGGCAAAATAAAGTTTTATAAAGTTATTGACCATTTCAGTTGGATACACAGTTATCTTCTCTATTCTGGAATTTCTGGACAATGAAACGTTGATTGACAGTTGGTTCTTGCAGCATCTTATTAACATATGTAATTTATATGTTTAGATAGCTTTTTAAAAATCAGTTAGTGAAGGTTATGGGATATAGGTGTTACTGAAGATTATACGATCCAGTTATTATATTATTATGATTGAGGGAGGGGAGGAAGGAAGATAGGTAGGTCGTTCAGTCAGTTGGTCGCTCTTTCAACAACTGAAAACCAGGACAGCTAAATGAATTTTGATATTAGCAGCAAACACTTCTTGTGTGTTAAATGTTGGGGAACAACAAAAAGCAAAGCTTGCGACTTTCTTCTTTAGCTCCTGGGCTTCTATCTGATTCAGAAATAGATCACTGAACTGGATGGATTTTTGGTTGGGTTCAGTTTTAAAAAAATAAATATTCTTAAGTGCGTTAAGTTAATATACTAAATATAATGCAAATTTACAACTTTATGCACGTGCAGGTTTTAAAAGTCATACTACATTCTGTAGATATGATTCCAGGCAAATATTCCAGTAGGATGATGTATACTTTTATAAAACTCATACTCTTGTCTGTGATAGTCAGCTGATGAATGCAATAAAAGTTGGAAGTATATTTTATAGATCACTATGTCTAGACATGATTTCTAAGAAGTAACTTTTAACAAATCAGAGCTTTTGATTAGTTCTATTTACCATTCCAAGCCGCTGCTATCCCAACTAACTGGTTAGTAGTTACCTATAACTCAGTCTTTAAGAGTAACACTTTATTGCTATTTGAAGATATATAACATGGAAAAAAAGGTTGGATTGTGGCAGAAACCACACCTAACTAGTGAAGCCACATACATCCTGTAACTATATAAGTGATTAAAACAGTTGCATCTCCACTGCAAAAAGGGTTATTACATTACCTTACTGACATTACCATTGTGTTATAACCTATGTCTTAGGAATTGGTTGCAAACACTATATGTAATTAGTTAATTCCAAGCTCTGAACATGCAGCCAGCATATTCTAATAGTGAAATTACTTTTTGGATACTTTGAAATATTTTATTACTAACATTTTTATTTGAAATATGATCTCATTTACAGCACATGCCTAGGATAAAACCCTGCTGTCAGTAATATTAAGCTCCCAAATTAATAGACTTGTATCTGAGAGCAATGCTGATGACTTTATATTGTCAGTTGATTTATGAGTATTTAATCTATAAATAATTTATAGTTTGCGATTTTGTTTTTGTCCTATAAGCAAGCAATGCTTTCCAGTATAAGTTTGCAGTTAAAATTTAACTCTCATCTTCCAACTCTTTTTTCATGAATTCCTCAGATATGGGAGGATCCAAATATATTCATGGTTATTAGCATATTTGCAGAAATCATTGAGACTGAGATGATTTGATTTTCACTTATTAAATGTGTCTAAATATATCTAAGGAAGTTTCCAGATGATCATTTTCTTGACTATCTCTTACATTGATAAATGTTATGGGAGTTCTAGACATCGCTATCTTCTGTTTGTATGCCTTTTTTGCTGATACTCTTTCTATCTTTTTTTAACCAAAGAAATTGTTAAAGAAGGAAAGACCATAGAACTGCAAAATGTAGTTTTCCTAGAAATACACCAGGATTCATTCTTTAATGCAAGAATGAAAACTATTGTTAAGTTTTCTCTCTGTTTGGTTATGTAGTTTTAGTCAGTCTTTGATTTCTTTATTTCCTACATATTTTGTAAAAAAATTAACCAAAGATTACATAAAAACCATAGTTAAAAAGCAGTTTTGCATAAAATACAGTGTTTTTATATTTTTTTAAAAAAATACAGTGTATTGGACTGAAAATGTGAATAGTCATATGTTGGTTGTCTTTTTTTTTTAACGACACTGAGACCTCTTCTTGCCCTTTCTTGTGAAAGATTTGAAAAACTGGTGTTTTTGTTTGTGTGTGTGTGTGTGTTTTAACATCCTTAGTTGGATGAACTTTAAATCTTATCCATAGTGGATTTTTAAAATTGTATTACGATTTCAAAATTCTCAGCATAAAGTTTCAAACAATAACATTTTTTATTTATATAATGCATCCTAGATAAGATCTAGGGAAAATTGATGAATAAATTTATTTGCTTGTGTTGCAAGTGCAAATATAAAAGATTCCCTCACTTTATCTACATTTACAGTGTCTTAACAGTAGCTGTTGCTATTAGACACATTAAACAAAATCTGGAAATTTGGACATCACTAGAGTGACAAGAGGGTCTAGTCTGGTTTCATCATAATGCTACTCTGCTATGTGGTGATACCTGAAACCAAATCAAAGTAACTTAGAATTCAAAACAGAAACATCACCCTAACAATTGCCACTTATATAAGCATCACTAGTGAATTTTGTTATGTGAACTTTGAAGTAATCACTACAGAATTGTTCAAATAACATCACTTATAATGCTTTAGCCTGCAAACAGGCTCCCTTGTAATCTAAATTTGATAACATGAAACTATAGATTCAAATGAAGAAAGCACTTTCCTGTTCCCCAGATAAAGTACTTATTGAACATTTGAATGCCTAGTGATCATGACTCTAATGAATCATACCGTTTGCTATTCTGTTTATAGATCAAAATGACAGTCTTCAAAACCACATTACTGTATTGGCCTTTTTCATTGACTCTAAGAGACTGTCCCCTTTTAGTTATCCATACTTTTAATCATCAGTCAGCCACTCTGGAGGATGAAAGCCATCACCCTTAACACTTTTTTCCATTTTTCTACCAATTATGTATTAATTTCAATTGAGAATCTGTGCACTATGAATAATTTACATTTCAGCTTAGTACAAAAGTGCAAAATTGTTCAGAGTGAAGTACCTAAAATTTTATTTATGTCAAACTCAAAAGCTGAATCATTGCATTTTCAGAAAGAACGTTGCCGGCAGATTGATTTGTAAAATCCAAAATCCAGATTAAAAACAGCAGCAGCAAAACAAAATAGTTAATAACAATCAGTTACAATCAGCACTTATTAAAACAGATATTAGAAGAATGTCTAAAAATAGCAACTACTTAAAAGCACAGCATAGATGCGTAAGTACTGAGGATGAGAAGACATAGAGAGAACACAATCTTTAAAAGGATAAGAATGTAGGCACAAGACAGACTTCTCTGCATCACAGTTACAGTACTGTTACCAAACTGCCTTGCTTCTGAATGTATCATAAATCAGAATGTAAAAACAGTCAAAGCAGGGCTACTCTTCAGATGCTGTTTTCCATGTTGTGATGAACTTTGTGGATTAACACCAGCACTTTGAATTTGTCCCAGAATTTGGGAGCCAGTGTAGATGTAACAATATAATCCCCTGTTCCATTCAATACCCAAGCCAACATATTATTTTTATTATCTGACATTTATGGATCACCTTCAAGTTCAGTCCCATATAAAGTACATTGAGATCCCTGAAACAAACCAGTCTCTATCCAGTAAAGGCATAGTTTGCATACCAGTGTAAACTGATTAAAGATGCTCCATGTCCCACTAGGGACTTGGGCTTCTAATAATAGAGACTGATCTATAAACATGCTCCCCCAAGGTACAAATCTGATCCTTCAGAAAGAGTGGAATCCTTTCCATACATGCGTGGCAGCTATGGTCTTAGAAGGCAAGCACCTCTTTGCAGTGGCAACCTCAAGTCTCCCTTTGATTTTGATTGTATGTTGACAGTGTGTAGATACTGTAAAAATTTAATTCTACATACCATTGAGCCCATGATTCTGAAAGCTATGAGTAGCCGTGTGCAACTTGCTAGAAATCATGTGTATTTTGGTCCTACCACCTTGAAAGAAAAGTTGGGGAATGTGTGAATAAATCGTTACTGAGAACTAAGCTCTGATTAATTTCCTGGGCTTTGCTCCCAACAAGTGTGCATAGAATTGCAGACAGGAAGAGCAGTCCCACCCTGTTCCTTAGAGAGCTCTGATGTCGGAACTTTTGAGAAATATAAAGCCCTCTGGCTTAAGTTCCACCGGGTGAAAGAGAGGAAGAAACATTTTTGATTTATTCTTTTTAAAAACTGTTAAGCATTTTCTATCTTATTGTGAGCCATGCTCTCTGGGGCTTTTTCTTTTTCTTTTTTAACTTGGGCAAGCATCCAGGGATGGAGATACTCACATGGATTCAGTCCAACTACAGCCTGCCCAGTCTGTTCCTTTTTCTCTCTCTTGATGTTCAGTATCAAGAAGGTAATTTTACAGAATCTCCTGTAGTGTTAAGAGGGCAAACTTTATCTGTATATCTAGCTGGGGAGATCTGATTTGTCCTGTGTCACCAAGGTACTGCCTGAAGAATTGTAGCAGTGCTGTGATTTTATGAAAGTTCACAGAAGCACAATTTGTGACAATTTGTTACTGTTAAAAAAATGTAAGCAGGCTATGAAACTTTTTGCAAGCTACACAAAAACCTGATAAAACTACAACCAATGTTACCCTTTACTTTGGGTTTTGCTTAAATTGCCTCTGAATCTCAGGCAATTTAGTAAAACTCTGCTTGTTGCTTGTTGATTGTGATTCTTTTTTCTTTCTCTCCCTTTTCTGTTTCGCCTAGACTTGTCAACTAGATACAGGGTAGTGACAGAAAAGCAATCAGTATTTATTACGTGATACACTGTTTATATCAGTTTATCCTTAGGCTGATATTCTAGACAGATCAATACTACTTCTTTTTTCTAAATTGGTTTCGTTCTATCATAATATTAGGTGCTTTTGAAAAGGTTAATGCTCACAAGAACCACTCTCTTGTATAGCTTCACTAACATCTTTTATAAATTTAGAATAAATAATTGGCAACTCCATGTTTTTCCAGTTTGTTATTTTAAGTTTAGACTTATGACTTCATAACTTTTTCATAGTCACACTGTGAATGCCCCTAAATGTGAATGCCCCTAAAACCCACCTTCAAAAGTCAGTCAGTCAGACCAAACAAAGGAGTTCTGCAGCATTGGCAAGCAGAGCTTTGAACGATGACACATCCAGTGAGCCACAGTGTGATGAGGAGTTGCAAGTGAACACCACAGGTATCTCTGTTTCTGGTCGTCATACCACAGCTTGGTGGTGGGACGAGGCTGGACTCATCATCCTTTAGTGCCCTGCTCACCAGTGTTGCAAAACTTTGCTCAGTACAGGTGCCTGGCTTGTAAGGTGGGTTTTAGGAGGTGAGATCAGATGAAGGAGCATAACTACAACATTGTAGCTATGTGTGTCATGTAGCTCTCAGACCAAGTTATTAATTTGACCAATCAGAATGTACAAATTAGAATTGTACTGAAAATGGTATTTGTAAATAGAGTGCATGCCTCAGAAATCATTTTTTTAAAAAAAATATAAAATGCATTTTCTTTCACCGTACATTTTTTAAATAATATACTGCCACTGGCACAAAGCTCAGTGTGGCTCAGAAATGTGTTCAAGAATGTTGAGCCAGTAGAATCACAGGGCTATACAACCATAGGGGTGTGATAATTGGAAATATGCTTTCTGAAAATCTTTTGAGTGTATACTAGAAAAATTATTTAGACTTCCAGAGAACATATTTCCAGTGATCTTTTCCCAAGAGCAGTTTAATCCTACAGACTTCTTCTTCACTGATAAGATAAATTATACAGTTATTATTCGATATCTAGTGGAAAACTAGGAAATACTGTATTTGCTGGCTTATAAGATGCACTCGTCCCTCCTCCCCAAAAAATAACCTTTGAAAATGGGGTGTGTCTCATAGCGCTGGTGCATCTCATATGCCAGTATTTTGCCCAGATGCGGACAACTACTGCCAAGGCAAAATGGAAGGGAAGAGAGAGGGGGAAGCCTCACGCAAGTGCTCCTTTCACCCCCTAGACCTCCTCCTCCCTTTCCTAGGCATTTTCCTTTTGCTCCCTAGAGCTCCCCCTCCCTTACCTAGGCATAGGAAAAATGCATAAGAAAAGGAGGGGGAAGTCTAGAGAAACCTCGTGTGCATGCGGTTTTCACCCCCTAGACCTCCTCCTCTCTTTCCTGTGGATTTCTCCAATGCATGGGACAGGGAAGGTCTAGCGAAGATTTGTGCAGTTGCTGCTTTTGCCCCCTAGATGTTCCCCTCCCTTTCCTATGCATTTTTCCTATAGGTAAGGGAGGGGGAGCTCTAGAGGGCAAAAGGAGTGCTCGTGCAAGGTTTTCCCCACCCCACCCCCCTTCCCTTCTGTTTTGCTTCAGCTTAAGTTGTCCATGCCAAGGCAAAATGCATAGGAAATGGGGGAGGCCTGAAGGTGAAAGGAGCACTCACTCAAAACTTCCCTAGAGCTTCCGCTCTCTTTCCTGTGCATTTTGTCTGAGAGGGGAGAACTCTGGCCAAGGCAAAATGGAAGAGAAGGGGGGGTGGGGGAAGCCTCACTGGCATATAAGAAATACCAGTACTATTTTCCCCAAAAAAATTAAGCTTTGAAAATGGGGTGCGTCTTATACATTGGTGCATATACATCTTATATGCTGGCAAATACGGTATCTTTTTGAATGCAATGAACATTCCTATTTTTAATTTTTGAATTAGAATTTACAAAATGTATCTTTCACATTTTATGACTTAATTGATATGTAATGTGTTTTCCTTTGCTGGTTCTGTAGAAACATTTAATGACCCTACTTCATTAATGTCATGTACCCCAAATCCATGGAAAACAGAAGAAACTACACTTGAATCATATTAACAGTCCATTAATATGAACTAACTTCAAAACTGCCATATCCCCTGCCACATCACATTTGTCAATGTATATCACTTAAGTAGTATCTGTTCTTAATTTTCCATTAAATGAAGGCAGTGGCCGCTGGTGGGTTCCACATTTTCCTCTGGCTTTTAGTGGAGACGTTAATGGAGAGGTCCATGATACTGATTCCTCCAAAAATGGATTTAACACTTCGGATGCTTGTTGTTAACTGCCATCAGGCTGCTTCAACTTATGGCAGTCCTATGAATGAGACACCTCCAGGTTACCCTGTCATCAACAGCCCTGCTCAGCTCTTGCAGACTCAGGACCATGGCTTCCTGGATTGAGTCTATCTATCAGCGTAGCAGTCTTGCTTTTTTCCTACTGCCTTCTACCTTATCAAGTATTATTGTCTTTTCTGTTGAGTCCCATCTTCTCATGATATGTCCAAAGTATGACAGTCTCTGTTTAGTCATCTTGGCTCCCAAGGAGAGCTCAGACTTGATTTCTTCCGGCACCCATTTATTTGTTTTCGTAGCAGTTTATCCATAAATTTTTCTCTAGCACGTTTCAGATGAGTTAATTTTCTGTCTATCAGCTTTCTTCACTGTCCAACTCACAAACCATACATAGAAATTGGAAATACGATGACATGGATCTTCCTAACTTTAGTATTCAGTGACATATCTTGACACTTCAGGATCTTCTCTAAGTCCTTTATAGCTCCCCTTCCAAGTGCAGGTCTTCTTTTGATTTCTTGACTGCGATCTCCATTCTGTTTAATGACTAAGCCAAGGTATGGAAAATCTTGGAACTATTTCAGTGTCTTCAATGTCTACTTTAAAATTATGTAAATCATCCATGGCCATTATGTTCAACTATAAACCAGCCTTGAACTTTCTGCCTTGACTTTCTTTGGTAATTGCTCCAAGTCTTTGTTATTTCAGCTAGTAAGATGGTGTCATACACATATAATTTGTTGATGTTTCTTCCTGCAGTTTTCATGCCTCCTTCCTCTGAGTCTAATCCTGTTTTGATATGTCCAGTATATAAGTTAAACAGAGACAGTGTTAAAATTAAGTCTTACCTGGCCCCTTGCCAGTTGTAAACCATTCCATTTCTACATAGTCTCTTGACTGTAGCCTCTTGTACAGAAGACAGGTTAGGTATCAAGACAATCAAATGCCGAGGCACAACCATTTCGTTAAATGCAATCCATGGCTTTTCCTTATCTACACTAGCCATCATCACCCTTTGATCCTCTAGCTGTTCTGGAATTCAGCTCCTGGAAGCCTCTACTGGCCTGGCCAATGATGGGAGCTGAAGTGCCAAATAGCTAGAAGACCAAAGATTGTGAATGGCTGATCTACACAGTCAAATGCTTTATTTTAATCTATAAAGCACAGGCTGACTATTTTTTTAACTCTTTGCTGCACTCCATTAACCTATGCAGTATGATCCCTAGTGCCCATTCCTTTCCTGAACTCAGTTTGGACATACACATTTTTCATTCCATATATGATAACGGTCTTTGTTGTGGAGTTAAGAACATCACTTGGCATGCGTGGGAGATTAATGCAGTGGTAATTGCAATTCACAGACACATAAACCACAAGCTGCCACCGAATGATAGCTGTAACTGGATTTTGGCAGAGGCAGTCATGAAAATAGTTCATCCTGATCATTCAGAACCAAGGTCAGTGCATGTTTTCTCCAAAGCAAATCTCACGTTGTTTAAGTAAGAGTAAATGTACATCAGATGGCATCCCTCTTGACAAGGCACATCTGGAGACAAACAGAATGGTAAGTATAATCCAGCTTCCACCTTCCTCAGATATTTGTCTGAATAGTGCTTCTGTGTATATGTTTCTCAATTCAGGATCCCAAAACAAACAAGGAAAACCTCTTTTTCATCATAGTCTCTGTGAATAAAATTGGCTGAGCAAAGCCTCCTTTTGAATTTTCTATTGCTGAGCAACCCTACCCTCCTTCCTCAGTATGCATATCCAAGCAAACCTCCGCTGTCTTTCCTTAGTTCCTGTTTGTCCACCACATCAGCAATGTTATTCAGAATGTTCCCTTCTTCTTACCGTTAACTGAGTATTTTCTTTTCAATCTTATATTGGTTTCTTGTTTCTTCTTTGTTTTTTCTTGACTAATTCTTATGTTCATTTGTGTTTTTTCTTTCTGTAAGTTGGAGAAGTGAATAGCCTCTAGGGATTTCTTCAAGCTTTTTACCTCAAGTGGAGGTAAAATTATGTTCACTGACAGACACTCTTGAGTATCTTCCATTTGGGTGAGGGTCTTAAGATCCAATCATGCCAGTTTGTTAAAGACGTTCATCAAACACACAAACATACACTGAAAAACAGATTGAGCTGAGACTCACTACCTAGGAAGAAATGTTGAATTCAGCAGATTTGGTGGCTTAGGACTGCCTTCTCAGTATGTCTCTCCTGCTGCTCACTGCATCTGAGCCTTGAGTTAGAACTGTGACTTCAGATGCAGCTTCAGTACCAGATATTAGTGGTGGAAATTCAGCTTTTGGTACCTCTTCTGCTTTCAGTATGAACAACTCTGTGTTCAATGTCAGTACCGCCCTCCCCACCTACAAGGTCTTTAGTATTACTGACTCTAAGTAAAGAACCAGCAAAAGTTACCCAGAAATGTCATCCCTCCAAGGAGAAGAGTGACGCAACCACTAAGAAAAAGAAAATTAAGAAAATGGGAAAAGTGAATGGCTAGATTGTCAGAGGATGCCTTTGTACTCATTTCATCAGTGTCTTTAACCTCACAGGCTCAGACTTTAATATCAGTTCAGTCTGTTCCCTTGGTACCAGTGTCTATCTAGTCTGCCAACTTGGAACCACTAATATTACATCAGCTACCAGTTTAATGTGCAGTTTCAAAATCAACAGACTTGTAACAGCTGCACATGCAAGAGAAATCACCTAACATGCTATGCATGAGATTGTGTTCAGAGGGCAAAATTAAGGAGATTAACGATAGCAAGAATTTGCTCTTCTTCACCTATACTAATGAGGCATGACCATCAGCATTCAGTGTTTCAAATACTATACCCATTTCAGATCCCCCTGTTGTGGGGAGGATTGTCCTACTTAGTCTGTAGTGTCACTTTCTTATTAGCAAGATCATGACTACCATGAGCGCTCGGTTTGTTCTGACTGGGTTGTTCTTCAAATGGCTACTGGTAAGAGGATTAAAGGCAGAGTGTTAGGGGTCAATATTTCAGATCCCATCTCATCACAGATTTTGGAATTGTTCTCCAAATTGTAGAGTTTCTCAGTCCCATCATTCCACTGATAAGAATAGAAAGTACTCATGATCAAACCAACGGCCCAGTTATGCCTCCTTGGAATTACCACAGGCTGTGTTGTTCACCGACAGCTACAGTATTGTGGTTTCCACCATCTGATTAACCTGAGGCTCAAACATTGAATTTGGCCACTGCAGTATCAATGGCAGCCACTGCTCCTGAGATAGTCCCTATTTTAACTACAGGTTTATCTGCTGCCTTGAATACAATGACTACATTCTTACCTGCTATGCCCTTGATTTCAGCTCTGAGGCTGATTTTTTCCTCTCTAGCTCAGTTACTTCATCATACCATGATATCAGCAATACTTCCTCCACTGAAGTCGTGAAGCACTGAGGCTACAGCTATACAAGAAGCCAAGACAAACCAGACTATTACATCTTTGGGCCTTAACAATGATTCTCCAAAGGACGATTTTTATTTCCCCTTTCATCACCTGATTTACCATTTCCACTAATCCCATGTTCTGCTGAGAAAGTTGTTGACATAACCCCTGTTGCCTTCCAGGGACATTCAAACCTGCTTGGTGCAGATTTTGTTCATGCCTTGAGCTCTCCAGATCAAGGTTCATTCAAATGGAATTTCTTCTGGACCTCAAGCTGGTATTCCAGCATGTCCAATCTGAGGTGGTCACATCAGTTATGTTACCTCTACTCCCTGCTTGAGCTAAACTCATCAAAGAATCCTGTGTCAAGCCTTCTGTGATGCCTCCGCTTCATGTAGAATTGAAAACCTTTACGGAATGCAAGAGGGAATGGTTTTCTGTTTCAGTAAACAGATTCTGTTATTCTGGAGGCATCTCATACCAAAGACTGAAGATAATCTTAGTCCATCCCTCCTGACAAAGGAGGGAGAAAGCTGAATTTAATGGTCAGAATAGCCACCTTGACCATGACAGTAGGGTATTATCAGGTTTGAACAGCTGCATAGTAACAGCTCTTATGGGAGAAAATCCAACCCCTGCTTCAGTCTCTCTAACAGGATCAAAGCAATTTGCCAAACTTTTTGAAAAGAGGCTCACAGATTAGCTGCAAATCATATCAACACAGCATTCCATACGTCCTGCTGCTTATCCAAAGTTCTGGCATCAGTCATTACTCTTCACATCCGTGCCTGCAAAGGTTCACAGTGGCTTTATCAGCAAATAGACAGCATATGTTAATATGTGAGGGCAAAGGTATGTCAACAACAAGATCAGTGATGCCCTGGACCACTTGCACAAAGCTCGCATCACCACAAAGAAGTTGGGTCTGCAGACTCAATCCTGATTGCTCAGTGCTAGGAGGTGATAGTGAAGGAGGCAATAGTTCATCTGCAGAAGTGCCTGCTACATCTCCACCTTGAAAGCACTACATCCCTTCTAAGTACAGGTCCTCTTCTTCTAAGACATTTCCTTTTCAAAACTCCATTCGTCGATCTACTCCATTAGCTTTCCAGCCCGGGACCAATATATCACTCACTGCTGTGCTAGCATCTCTCATGCATACTTGGCACAAGATCACCAAGGACAAGTGCATCTTCACCATCATACAAAATAGCTATGCCTTAGAGTTTGAATCCCCCCATAATAGGGGAGAGTGTGCATTAAATCGCTATCCCAGATGATGGAGGAGCAGTTGACAGTCTTTCTGGACAAGAGAGTGATAGAGCACATGTGTTTTCAATAGAGACATGTGGAGCACTTCTCCCAGTCCCAAAGAGAAACAGATGTTCTTGATGTGAGAGGAGTAAAACAATTCATGAAATAGAGGGGTTTTGGATGGTCATTTTGACTTTCAAAGCTCCTCTGCTTCACAAAGGAGACTATCTTTTGGGCATAGATTAAATTATGCATATTTCCACATCCTATGACTTTGTGACAGCTGGACTCTTGAGGCCAAACTGGAAAAGACCTTGACTTTGCCATATCCCTTCTCTGAAATCTGGATCTCCAGATCTGCTGAGACAGGTCACAACTCATACCAACTCTGCACATTATATATAGAGGGGCTTATAGACTCATTGCACACAGGCAAAAGCTGTGCTGCTTCTGAAGGTGGCAGAAACTGTTGATGCATCATCACTTGTAGGATATAACACATTCAAAAACTGTTTGGTCTGATGGCAGCCATGATTGCTACATTGCCACATGCTCAGTTATTCTTCTGCATCCTTCAGTCATGGTTCTTATCAGTCTTCTCTCCACAGTGAGATTCACAAGGAAGTGGTAACATGTCCCAGGAGAAATTCACAGGACCTTAGAATGGGTGGACTTCCTCTTGCAACCTTCCTGGAGGCATCCTTTTCAGCATCCAGAACCTTCCATGACTCTCACGCAAATAAGTGGGGATCCCATTGAGAGCATCTGACAGTTCAAACAAAGTAGTCCACTGAAGAGAGTCAATTGCACTTCAGTGTTCTTGAACTCCTCACCATTTACAAAGCTCTCAGATCTTTCAAGCCATCACTAAGAGGCAACATGGTATGAATTGTAATAGACAATCCAACCATGATGTGCTACCTGAAAAAGCAGGAAGGGCTGAGAATTTTGTTGATTCTTAACTCTTCATATATGACATTGGTGCACCACTCACCAAATTCTTCTAAGAACCATTCAGCTTGCTGTTTAAAACAGTAACCCTGCAGATGTGATAAGTCAGGCAACAGGAATGCCTGTGGACTGGAGCCCTCATCATCTCTCTTTTTGCTAGTAACAGATTACTAGGGAATCTCAGAAGTAGAGTTATTCACCACAATGCACAAGAAGTGTCTGAAGTATTGCAGGGTGATTCGGGATGTTGGTCAGTGAGTGATGCATTTCACTACCAATGTATGGGTTCTCTCTTTTGTCTGTTCCCCCTTATTCCCTTGTTCTCCAAAGTCAAGGCAAGTAATGATGCCTCAGATTGTATCTTGGTTGCTCTATGGCGGCCTCACTAACCATGGTTTACCACTCTCCTACTCTTAGAAGTACCCATATCTAGCAACTCTGCACCTGACCAGTGGAGGATTAGCTCTCCTGCAACACTATTAAATCTTGCCAACTTTCTTGCAAAACATTTCCACTGGAGAGGGCCCTACACACCATAGATTTATGGACTTTTTTAGCATTCTGTATAAACCATATATAGTGTTGTTGTTTTTTGAAAGTGATAAGGCTCTTTGAGTACTCAGGCCCTAAGAATGGTACATCTGTAATCACAGAGAATTTTGGAGTGAGTGACACAAGCTATTGTACTTACCTATGAGCTTGCCTATCTTATGATTCCTAAAGCACTAAGAACATGTTCTTTGATGGCAGTGGTGACCTCTGCAG
Source organism: Ctenosaura bakeri (assembly GCA_948474755.1). NCBI lineage: Eukaryota > Metazoa > Chordata > Lepidosauria > Squamata > Iguanidae > Ctenosaura > Ctenosaura bakeri. Next base: position 92,990 of record CAOLHI010000944.1, read on the forward strand.
CTATTCTGAGGTGAATTCAGTTACCATATGCAGAGCAGCAACTTGGTCACAGCTGTCTACATGTATATCATATTACCACTGAGAAGTTTGAGCCGGAGCTGATGCTCATTTGGGTGCATGATCCTTTCCTTTTTGCTGTCGTAGTATGGAACCAGCAGCTGTGAGTTAACATACTGGTTGCCCATTTGTGTGATTCACGCAGACTGTGACAAAGAAGAACAGGTGGATGTACCTGTAACTTTGGTTCTTTGAGTGGTTATCTGTGAGTTCATACAACCCTTCCTCCTCCTTAACATGTGGCAGACTCAGAACTGAGAAGAGAGCAGAGGCATGGTTGGATATGCATGCTGATGGATGGGGACAGTTTTTCACCAAAATCACTCAGCTCTAGAAAGTTCCAGAATAGGTTTTGCTCAGGCACAGAAACCACATGTGTGAATTCACAGATGACCAGTTAAAGAACCACAATTATTGATAAACAACATGTTCTTTTTACCTATGAGTGCACATAAGTTTTACACTCAAATAAAGCAAGGCAAAGAAGTAGGCTTATATTTCAATTGCTCTTCTCTATCTAGACATTCAGTTAAATGTGTGAAAACCTCTTATATCATTTGCATACAAGCCTGAGTCTTGGTCAGTATTTTCTAGACCAAAATTGGTGACCCTTCACTGAGTCTTTGCCAATCAGCCCCTGAATATCCTCAGGAACAAACGGACATATATGGCAGCGGGGGGCGGGGGTGGAGATGGAGAGGCTATTTTTCCTGATTTTTTCCTCTGGCCTTTGGCCTTTTCATATGTTGTTAGGGATGTGCAAAGTGTGGTCTCAGACACAGGTGTTACACTGAGAACAGGTTTTCATGTGTCTCAATCTGCTTGTCATTCGCATTTGGCTTAACCCTTTAGTTTTCTTGACTGGATATGTGAAGGGATAAGAAAGCTAATTCCTGTCTGAGCCACTGGCGTAAGGAGCACTTCTCAAGAGGGCAGCTTCACTCTCCCTCACCAGTATAAAGGCAAGTGGAATTTGCTCTTTCTGCATTAATAGGATACAGGACTACATGCTAGCAGTGAGAAGGGATGATCTTACCCACTGTTGGCACATATTCCTCTAACATACTTGCACTGAGCTAATTCAGTCCTTCAAGCCAAAAAGATTCCCAACATGTTCTAGATATACCATACTTATAAAAGTCTTGCAGTCTGCTTTGTGAAAAAAATTGTGCTTTTAATTTTGTGTTAATAAGTTTTAATTGTTATTATTTGGAGACCAAAAAGAGTCTTTTGTCTTAGTGATTTATTGTGTTAGGGCTCTGCAGATGGATAATTATGTGTGTGTTCATAGTCCTTCTAATCACAAACTTATTAGAGGTTGCTTGGGTAAATCACTAGCATTCAAGTGTTAGAGACTTTTTTCCCCTTTTTCTATTTGTGGTAATCTGGTCTATACTACAGTACAGTCTAGAACATGATAAGGAAATAAACTCTATTTAGTCTATGAAAAGTAGATGTACTTTTTCAATTTTTTTCAGTTGTTGCCTCTGAAATATTGCCCTTGTGCCTTTCTTGGCCAAATTCAATTAGACTACCCTAGTTATGCTCTAAGTAGTACTAGTTGTACTCAAAGTAAAATTATATTTTTAAAAAATAACAGAATTTGATAGCAGAATTTAAATAAATTAAAAGCTATATATATATATGTATGTGTGTATATATTAAAATACAATATTTTAATACAATATTTTAAAGAGAATGTGTATGTCCTTGGGCTGACTTTATGCATGGAGTTGCAGAATTTGATAGAATGTAACAATTATTTTTAATTATTTTCTTGAATGAACATAGGCCATATACGACTTATGTTGTATCTCTGTTTAGCAAAATTGCTTTTGGTTGAAGTAGAGCATATCTTTTAGCAATACCTTGTGCCACCAGTACCACAAAACAGCCATAAAACTAATGGACTGATCTCTCTAAAATTCAAATTGTGTCCAACAAAGTCATGTGATAAGGCATCACTTTCTAGCAACTCCTTCTCATTGATTAAAAAAAAAAAGATATTCTGGAGAAGACTCTAACTGAAGCATTATGAGAACAGTGGGAGCAAAAGGTGATGATGAGTGTCAAAATAACAGCCAATTGCCTCAGAACAAGATAATTAACTATTGTTGTTCGTGCAGCTTCTGGATTGTAGAATGTTGCAGAAAACATCTATTTACAATATTATTTTAGCACAGAATACTGAATTGTCTTGTACACCAAATGAGGATGTGAAATGCAAATATAGATTTAAGCAGGATTACAACTCCCATCAGTTCTAAAGGCTGATCTGCAACTTAAGTGTCAACTTTTGTTACAGTTCTCTGTAAATCTTTACCATCTGCCAAGGTGGGAGATATCCCAAGCATCTTAGTTGCACAACTCCACTCTGGCTCCTAGCATTGAACACATTGCCCCATGTGCTTTGAAGGTTTGCTGAAGAACGTCTGCAACACAAACACATCCACATCACATCAGTAAATCTGTGAGAGGAATGCTAGGTGAATCCACATCTCTCAGATCATCTCTTAGATCAGCCATCCATTCTGCATTGCTATTGTTCTGAAGCAAAAGCACACATAACACGATTCTCTTTGCGAAGCTGGAAATCTAATAAATTTATCTGAAAACATATTTGAGATCTACAGATCTAAAGCATTAATTAAATTTTATTAGATATCATATAGGCAATATATCATTAAGCTAATACAAATTTCTCTGTATTCTCTGTATTTGCCAGAATGCGTTTCTAAGTATTTGTGTGGGGTATATCTAGTTCCCTCGTACATTCCTGCTGAGCTTTTATAACCCAAAATATGTAAACCCATTTTATATATTGTATATTTCAGTGTGCAAGCGGTTCCATTTATTATTATAAAAAATTGAAGCACATAAATGAAGCTATTCAGATTACATCAGTCGTTCCTGCAAATGTAATTTGAAGCCTATGAAACATTAATGTGTGAAATACATAATGCTTTTTAGACTACAGAAGGAAAAACAAGTGAAAGATGGAAATGATATTAAAACTATGTATCAATATAGGGCTTTTCTCTTACCTACTCAAATTGTGCTTATTATACCAAGAATAATAGGTATATCCATTTGAAAAAGTGTGTATAATGTGCAAAATATGTTATAAAAATGTCACATGGAAGCACACACATACACATATTATGGGATAAAGCTCAATAGTTTCCAATCTGTTCAAACACACTTCATATACTTCTAGGTGAAGTGGTTAATCTATAGTTAATCTTCCTTCAGTCACCTTTTTGACAGTATCAAGAGACAGTTCTCCAGTATTTTCACAGTTCTGATTCTTTTTCTTTGCTTTGTTACTTGAAGTTCATAAAACCTGACTTTTTTTTTTAATTATAGAACTGAAGATATAGCACTTTCTAGCAATGCAGACAATGAAAAGTCCAATTAAGTTGCCTTTCATGAGAACTGATTCCTGACACAGGAAATGGAAATGGCCACACTTTCTTCTCTGCTTCCCATGCATTTTCTGGTTGGACAGACATTTCATATTTCACAAGAATTCTCTTCCTATAGAGTTTTGCCTGTTACTTTTTTTAAACACAGATAAAGTATGCCTTCCCTACTCCATTACAGGATGTGTTTCATAGGACTAAAATTACCACACATATTGCTGCTCCTCCTGCCACCACAAGAGTCAAATCTGGAGCTGTGGTACAGTTAGATACAGAAAGAGTTTGCTTGTTTTTCTTTCCCCCTTCTTCTTATGGGACAGTGTATAATCAGAGGTCTTTTAACAACATAAATATATACTAAATGAAACTGTAAAATCAGTAAGATTCAGTTATTTACTGCTTTATTAATGCTTTTTAAATTTGTTTAATTTATTTAATGTATTTAAATTACATATTTTAATGGATATTTTAAATTATTCTAGTGGTATAGATAGTTAAATAATGCTATTGTTTTGTATGTTTTCTCTGTATGTACTTTATCTGCTTTAATTTTTTAACCTTCATTGAGTCCAGTCCTGGGAGAAAGGCAGGATATAAGTAAAACACGTAGTAGTAGTAATGACAACAACAAAAACAGCAACTGGCATTCTGTATTGCAAATAGGGAATCATAGCCTAGAGTTATAAATCTGTTACTGCTCTGTATTCAGTAACCATACAGAGTCATAATCATGGTGCTATTGTCACAGTCATAAAACCCGCCCCACCAGTGTACCTTAACAGCCAGCAGCCACATCAAGCAAATGAGCTCTGTTTAACTGCTGGTCAGGGCACAAAGAGGATGATGTTTCTAACATCCTGCTGCCAGCAAATGGGGCTAAAACAAGCTGGGGCTGTCAGGAAGGATCTGGAAACATGACCCTCCTCCTTGTTCCAGACCTCGCTATTAGCTGCTTGCTATTAAGGTAGATTTGGAGGTTGGGCCAGGACACATTACTTAGTTATACATTTGTAAAGAAGTAGCCAATGTGCAGGATATTAGTGAGTAACAACAAAAACACATAGGAAGCACAAAGCACATATTAAAGTAGCAAGGACTGAAAGAATCAAGGCAATATATTCTTTAAAAAAATTAATTAGGTTAGAAATAAAGCAGCTTTAAAATGCAACAGAGCGGTTATATTAAAACAAATGTAAAAGAATGATAGAATATAAGCAACTTCTAGCACTCCAAAGATAGTCATGAAAACACCAAGCAGGCCTGCATTCTACAGTTGGGAGACTACTACAGAAAAGGCCCAGTCACTAATGATAACTTACCAAGTTTTGGTATGAGTCGCAACTTGGAGCAGGAATTCTGAACATGATCATAAGACACGTGTAAAAAGACTGGCAAGAGACACATCTTCAGATAACATGGTTCTCATCCACAAAGGATTATTAGGCTTAATGGTTCTCATCCACAAAGGCTTAATCTTTTGAAGCCTGGAAATAAATAGATTTAATACATTACTGACACAGTATGATCCAAATGTCATATTATTATTTTTGTCATTGTATTTCATGCTAACTAATGTTTTCAAACTGTCTTCAAAGACAACCCTAAGTAGCATGCATTGCAGAATTTAGATGGAAGTTTACTTGCACATATATCATTGAGACTAGGCAGTTTCCATCAGTGTAGGAACATAACTTAAGCACATAGAAGGCAATGCTTGCCACAGTGACAGGGATGGATTCACATGAACTCCTAAACTACAAAGGATGTGCAACCCATCCCAGGATTAATCAAATACTACTGCCTTTATACTGAGTCACTCACCAACACCATCTTCTCTCAGCAGAACTTCAGTTTGCTGACACTCATCAGTCAAGCATTGATTGCATATGCCTGCTGCTTCACCTGGATCTAATAAAAGAGAGCTGTGTTTCATCAGCATAGTCACAGCAAGACACTCTGCATCTCCAGATAATCTCACTCAGGGGTTAAACAGCATGAGAACAAGACAGAAGCTTGCAGGATACTACAGTTAAATGTCAAGGAGTGATCTCAGAATCACCTGTTGAGAATTTTCTTCCAAGTGGAGCCACTGCAAAACTGTCTAGCCAACTCCCAATTCAGACAGCCTTGTAGAGTGACCTTAGCTTATTCTATCAAAAGCATTAACAATAAACAGGCTTTCACTTTGCCATCTCTTCTAACATAGGTAATATCACAGAAATATCACAGAACAACCACTGGAGTTGCCAAAATTAGACCCAAGCAATTGAAATGGGAAGTATTAATAGCTCAAAATATTTTATTTGTAGTGTATACACTACCTGGTCAGATTTTTGTATCCTAGTTACTACCTTGACAGTGAAGGCAACAATCTATTACCAATAGAATTCATTATTAACAGAGAAATGTTGTACTGTTCCTTGATCTGAGGTTTCACTAAAATGTTCATAGGCTGAGTTCTAACTATATAGTTGGTATCCAGTGGCAGTGAAATCTTGATTTTCCTTGACTCCCTATGATGCCCTGCCCTCCAGTCCCCCCAAAAGCTGAAATCTCCATTGTATAGTTTATAGTGTGCATGGTGACCTGCAGGGGAGTGGAGGTTCACCAATTCTTGTAGAAACAGTGAGATCCAGCAGAAATACAAATTGGATTCTAACCATAGTAGTTAAATGGACTGGAATCAGACAAGGTGGAATGGGGATCTTCTTGTACCATCAGGCATTCCCATCTTACTCCTTGGTGTTCCCTGAAAAATTGTTCTTGAGGACTGAAAAAATGTTTGTAGTGGTATGAAATTTACTGTATGGAAGGAAGGCTTTTTAAGAACAACATGTATGGAAGTCAGAGGTTCTTGCTTGCAAATGAAGAAATGCATTGTGTTCATCCAAGTCACTCTTTATTGTCCACTGGATTCCAGAGTGATTGCAGAGGAGTAATTCCCTGATGTAATGACCCAAACCCCTTACCTTACTGTAGTGGGCCCAGCAGTGGCCAAGAGGTGCCCAGCTGTGTCCATATGTGGTCCTCCAGGGGATCTCAAGGAAGCCCTGAAGGTTGCTTTTGTTGTTTGTTCAGCTATAGGGACATTAGTTGGCTGCTTCCAACTTCCTTCTGGCCTCCCATGGGTGTACACAACTGTGTCCATGGGGGTGGGGGGGCAAAGGAAAAAGGTGAGTCCTGTAGGGGAGAAGGTGGAAGCTAGAATGGAATTCCACCTGGGCAGAACCTTATGCTCTGTTTCCCATGTAGGATCTTAGCTGGTAACTAAGTGGCACACCAGGCTCAATTTCTATGTGGGTAAAGTTTCATAACACCACTATAGCATAATAAGTAATGGAAACATTATATGAACAGGTCACTGGCCATGCTGGCATAGGGATTCTGGAAGCTGCAGTCCAAAAATAAAATTCCCATTCTCTGATAGCTGTTAGCACAGAGTTTCTCACAGCTTTTTGATTGTTTATGTTTCCCGGGCTAGCAATAATCTTTAGGGACTGGAGCAAAATGTATATCTCTTTCTTCTCCAGAAGCAAATGTGTGAGATGGGTGGTAGTTTCTCTACAGAAAGAGGACAAGGTTAGATGAGGCTGATTCATGTTCAGACTTCCCCATGGAAATTTTTCTTCATACCCTATGTTTCTGTAAGAAAGAAAAAGATGTGCCTACTCAGTGTATTAAGCAACTTCTTTTTACTTGCTAGGCAAAGGATGGTACAGGACATTTCCAGAAAATACAGTCTTTGTGCTCACCTACATTGAACTTGCCACAAGCATCTGGTTAGCAAAAGTATTTTATAATGCCAGTCTTACACTATTGAGTCAATGAAAAGCAGCTGGACCACTGCACTTAACATGCAGTGGTATTTGCTGAATATGTAAAGTGTTGATCTCTGCATCATCTTTTGTGAAACTAGTATATCTGATCCTTGAACAGATATGGATCATTGTATCTGAATCCACGTATGGATTCAGTCGTTATTAAGGTTGGCACAAGGCATTTTTATTCATTCTCAGCTACTTAGAGTGTTGATTTTTTTAATTAACCATGAGAATGTATATAAAAATATGGAGACTTATTATATACATGTCAGCTGTATCATTTCAAGTTAAGGGCATTTTTTTAACAGTCTAAGTTATTTTGCTTTAATTTAAGACATTTTTTAAACATACAGAACAGATCTATAGAACTATAAATTTAAATTATTATGTGGGTTGAGGGAATCTCCTATTGCCAATGGAAGTTTGTCTTGTCTTAGTCAGTTGCCATCATTTCAGTTGATGTCAGCCAAAGCTAAGGAGGTATGATTCAGCTACTTCTGTTTATATCTTTAATATTTGCATGTGGGTTCTGATAGGCAGTATATTGCTGTGCAGTATATTGTGTAGTAAGCAAAAACTGTAACAAGTGTTAATTGAATTATTATTGTATCTTGTGCAGATGACTGGAAATTTTTGAAAAATCAGGTTAGGTCCAAAGAAGGTTCTCTTATTGGAGAAGCTTCTTGCATTAGATGAAAAGCCTTTCTCCTGTGGAGAAAGTTCCTTTGTTGGAGGAAACAGAAGAGGCAAACTCTAGAGACCACTCAATGAAATCTGAGGAAAAAATGGGGAAATACATCTTCAAGTGTTCAATAGATGGTTTTTATTTTATTTTATTTTTATTCTAGAACAAGCCAGACACATTTTGGTCTATGTATATATTTCAGTGGCCTTCTTCAGGGGCTATAGAAAAACAAATACAAATAGAAATGATTTGCTGGCTGTTTGCCATAATAAAATATTTTTGGAAATAGAAATGTCCAATTTCCTTTAAGAAGGCCACTGAGATATACACTTAGGCTGAAACATGTTGGGCTTGTTCTAAAATAAATGCTCAGTGGATGCTTTTTATTTTATCTTCTTTTTCTCTCAGACCTCTATTAAAGGAAACATCTTTGCAGCAAGTACAATGTAGAATCAAAAACATATGTGAGATTGATGAGATATTTTCTTTCAAATTCTATTCACTTTTGTTAAAAATGAAGTCCCATTGAGCTCAATGGGGCCAACTAGAAATTAATGTTCTTAAACGTTTTGTTATTCCACTATCATTTTAGTGACATTACTGAATTGTTTTCATTGCAACCATATTGAATACCAGAAATAAAATGTTCTTGAATTTAACTTGGTGTAAATTGATGTTAAGAGATAAACCATGTTAGCCTGTTTCAACATAAAAAGACAGAATAATCCAGTGCCACCTTTGAAACTCACAGGAAAAGAAATTTCTAGCATAAGCTTTCATGGACTATAGTCCACTTTATTACGTGCATGTAATGAAGTGGACTATTCTTCAAAAATGTTTATGCTAGAAATCTGTTTTCTCCCTGGTTAGTATCAAAGAAAGAATTGAGTTCCTTTATATCTTTTTATGGTGTAACTGTAATAAAATATGACAAACTGCATGGTTAACTATTTTTTCTTCAAACAGATCCTTGTTTGTTTCAATAACTTTTCCTGATAATTAATTCCTTTTATTGCCATAAATGTCCAGAATGTCCTCATGAAAAAATAATGTTTGACAGAACCTGAAGTTTTCACTCACTTTTCCCTGTTAGATATCTTGCTTATATCCATTGGCATCTTTTTAAAATGTTGTTGATTTGAATAATCATATTTTGAGAGTTTATTACTGTGTATTTTATGTTAAACATAAATGCTCCAAGTTTTATTAGAATCAGTTGCCACCAGAGATAATGTTTGATCAAGCTGAACATGAAAAAGCATACTCTTAAAGAAGAATATGGCAGAAATGTTAATAGTTACCTTACTACTATGGTGCTGACTTACTAAATGTTTCTCTCTGAAATAAGCTGAAAGAATTATATTGGCTCTTTTTTCCATGATGCAAAAAATATTTCAAAGGGCGTTCTATTTTATGTTGGAATATATGTAAATTTAAGTATGATGACCATACTGGTTTTCTAATTCAGGTTTATCTTTGAAACTAAATCTCTTAATCTGCATCCATTCTTCTGGCTGTTTCAGGTA
>CAOLHI010000944.1:107500-165000 GCA_948474755.1 Ctenosaura bakeri
ACAAGATCAGAAATCTATGAAATCTAAGGCAGACATGCTTGAAGAAAAGCTTTATTACAACAGGAAAGCATTGGTCACATAGTGAGACTGGTGGTTCTTCTAATGGGCAAAAATAACTTTAATCTATATGTGTATGGTGCACAGAATCCCATACTTTGTAAAGTACCGCATGTTTTGTTAAATAATTTTAAATCTTCACTGGGAGGAAAATGATTTTAGCCTTAATTATCTTAAAGTTTTTTCCTCCTTGACTCTGCTTGTTTTCTCATAGGCATTAATATACATAGTTAGCTGCAGTTGTATGTCAGTGCCATTTATACAATTGGTAAGTATTATTGGCATTTAAAAATTCTCATAAGAGTGTATAAAAGTTTATTAAAGGTTCATGGTACTTAAGGTACTAAATATCAGAAGTCATAAATACTGTTATGGCCTGTATCTTTCAAAAATTCAGTGACATGAATTAAGTTTACATAAAATATAAAAACAGTTGGAACTAAGAAAAATCAACTAGAAAGTATATTACTGGAATGTTTCCTACATGGGTATTTAGAAAAACAAGTTATCTAGCCATGTGCATTTTTTTTTAAATAAATAGCTTTATATTGTATTATTGATATAGGACAGTTGTCCTGCTATAATGGGAGTCTCTAGATAGTGTTAATGTGAAAGCCTAGACATTTTAACACATTTAAGTGGGTCTGAGGCATATATAACTATCTATTTTGGCAGTGCTCTGGAAAAATGCCTATTTGTATTTCTTTTATAAAAACATATGTTTATTTTTTATTTAAATTATATTGAATATGTATATATGGGTATATAACACCTGTTTTCACTTTTCAGTTTTATGGAAGAAACTCAAGATTCATCATAATCCAACAGTCTGTTCTGTGTGCACATGGAAAATTGCTCCCTTTCAAAATGGCTCCCTTTCCCCTTTCTTTAAATAAAAAAAAAAGCAGATACTGTGTGCACGTGCTCTTTTTCTAATGCAAGGGAAGGCAAATGCAGCTGTTCAGATGTTCCTGGGCTGCAACTCCCAACAATCCTAGCCAGCATAGATAATGGTGAGAAATTCTGGGATTTACAGTCCAGAAATGTCTGGAAACTCATTTTGTCCACTCCTGCTCTGTTATAATGAATAAGGAAGGTCAGATAGGCAAGAGCCTATGTGTTCTTTAGTTCCAGGGAGCCAAGCATCACAGTACCTCTCTCATAAAAATGAATAGTGAAATATGGTAGATGTTCATATTGGTTTAAAAGACTCTATTAATGTATGTACTCTCCAACATTGCAACTGAAAGGTGATTGCTCTGGATTATGAAATGAGGAAATATTCTTATTCATTGGAGCTCTGCAGTAATAGATAGAAAAATGCATTCACATTTTCTATCACGTATGTTCTTCCCATTGCTGATAAATCATAATCAGGAACAATTCTTTCGATGTTCCAATGATAAATTACATTGTTTGCAATATTATGAACAAGATTCTAAATTCTCCACTAATAATCATGAGCTTAAAGGGAACAAACCATCCAAAACAAAGGAAGTACTGTAAATGAAAATAATACTCAGTGTCAAGAGGGCATTGTGCAATATAACCCTATTTGTAGTAAACTATGAATATAAAGGAGAACAGGTTGTTATTTTTCTATATCACAATACTAATATGGTCATAACAGATTTCTTCTTTAACATGCAATGTTGAAGTGTTGCAATTTTTAAACATGTCTACATTATGTAATGCGACTAAGACTAATATTTGCCATTTGCTGGGAAGGAAAATTAAACGTGTAACTGATGGTGGCGGGACCATGTGGCACTTTTAAGCAGTGATAATTTGTATGAATTTACATATTAAAATAATCTTTAATACTGAATGTGCTTGTATTAACTGTTTTTGTTTTGTTTTTTTTGTTTTGTCTACACAGGAAAAAATGCATTCTAAGCAATCAAATTATTGTTATTCTAAATTAGCAAGATTTATCTTAAAAAGAGGCAGAGGTCTTGAAATCCACTGCTCATAACTGACAAATATACTTACAGGTTCTCTGGGAGAGTTCTTCCTCCTAGAAAACAATTGTGGTGATCGGGTATGTCTTGAGATCCTATAATACTAGGCATAGGATTACCTGACTCATAATATCCCATATTATGCCTTACACATAAATACCAGAGCTCTGAGTTTATTTTAACAAAAACGTACTTGCGAAACACTATATGTATTGGATTCTGGATTTAAACATAATTATGAAGGAGAGGTTGCATATATATATATATATATATATATATATATATATTATTTATTTATTTGTATCCTGCCTCTCCATATGGATCGAGGTGGCGAGCAACTTACAAATAGCATGTATTTAGAAACATTTCTATACATGCCCCCAACAAGCTGGGTACTCATTTTACCGACCTGCGAAAGGATGGAAGGCTGAGTCAACCTTGGAGCCGGGCAGGATCGAACTCACAACCTTGTGGCTTGCAGTACTGGCATTTAACCACTGCACCACCAGGGCTCCATATAATAGGCAATAAATCAGAAATTAAACCTGCTGATCTAAAATTTAATTAAAGTTATAATTTTACAATTTCAATAAAAGTATATTAGATATGCAAAAAATAAAAAGCTACAAATTTGCTCACAAATTCAAGAAAATAGAAAGACAAGTTTGTACATTAAGTCAGAAAACAGCTGTAGCTTTCTTAAGACTCATCAAGTAGCACATACAAGCACTTTCTTTCCAGTCAGTCCACAAGCAGGTAGTTCACATGCACTGCAAAATCACGCTCTGTATGTGCAGGATTTTCTTTCACAATGAAGAGCAGGACATTCCAGTGTCCACAGTGCTTTAATTTGTGTTCCAAGTGTCTCCTAAAATCCTTAATATAAATGTCACTGAAAACAAAAAGATAGTAACACAGAGTATCCATGAATAATTAAAATATTAATATTTAATATGTGCACTTTAAATGATCAAGTAAACGGTGTGAAATCTAACATAGTACTGATGGAAGAATATTCTCCACCACCACCTTTTTTTTCCCCAGCAGCCCAAAGTGCTTGAAAACATTACACAGATGATCAGGGCATTGTCCTGAATGTGGTGAATTATTGTCCAGAGGGTTGAGAGAGAAGGGGAGTCCTTAAAAATTGTGCAGTGGCATCTACCACGAGTGGGAGTTCTGCTTAAGTTTCATGTAACGGACAGTTTTCAGGGATCCCTGGAGCCTACCGTGCCACAGTCTAACCCATTCACCAACCTTCTCTGATGCTTTCTGTCTTGCATTTTCTTATAAACAAGTGAGGAGAGATAATATAAAATATCACAAGCGTATATGGTCTGTTCTTTCATCCATGCTTGATGTGTTGTCAAAGAAATATGGCTCCCTCTTGGCTTCCATTCACAGGATATACAAGAAATAGAAATATGAAAAGAGGATGCACACACACACACACACAAAAGTCTCGATATTTTTATCAAGAAAATGGAATTTGGTGATATGTAGATACAGGCAAGTAGACATCTTCTTTCCCAGATAAGATTTAAAAGAATTAAGTTATGTCATTGAAAGGGTGGGGATATTTTGTGAATTCTTGTTGCTATCCTCTTGTAGGCAAGCAGTGTCATTTCAACTGTTTGTCTAATGATGGACGTAGTAATCATCAATGAATGTAAATAAAATATCCTTCCCTCCCATATTTCCATCACCGTTCCTGACAACTACTGGGACCAACTTTTACCAGCCAGCAGAAAATTAAAACTGGGATGAAGTCAACTATTAATTCCATGTGCTTCCTTGTGTGCAAGAAAGTTCCCATTTAAAACTGTGCACTGTAGAAACTGTTGGGTCATTCAGACTCATTGACTTATGTTTCACACATCTATGAGAAAAGAAGAGAATTTAATACTTTTCATGAATTATCACCAAGGTATTGCATGTAGAATTCCTGTTTCAAGATTTCAGCCAGCCAGCTTATTCTATTCCAAAAGATATTTAGTATGCTGTAACCACTAAGAACATGAGTCTCTTCATTGGGTTTATGGGACATCTTGGTTTTTGACACCCCAAACTGTATTTTTTGCAAAATGTGAGGATCCTATTTCTTCCTGGCTCCATTTTGTCTACAATCCTGTTGATATTTGTCAGTTGAAGTCAATATTCAAAGAAAGGAGTGATGCTGATATGAACAATACAAAGTTTTTCAAAGTGGAGGTAAAACCAGTTTAATATGCTTTCTGTTTAATCAACAGAAACAAGAAATATGTCTAATAGATATCAACCACTTGTTTAATTAAAAAAATAGGCCAAGAGCCTGCATCATGAGATGGAGTTATGATGGTGGAGCTCCATCATCATAAATACACCTCTTGGCTTGACTTCCTCCCAAAAAACTTACTTTTTAAAAAGCCTTGCACTTTCTGCCAAAGTCTTTTCCAAACTGCTAGAGAGCAGTCCAGTGAATGAAGAACCTCCCACTCTTCTCCCAGCAGCTAAATATTTTGGTACCATCAAAGATATTGTCATAAAGCTCCTTGCTCTCTTGTTGTTGTGTGTCTTCAAATTGTTTCTAACTTACAGGGTTTTTTTGTTTTTGGCAAGATTTGTTCGGAGGGGGTTTGCCTTTGCCTTTGCCTTCCCTTGTAGCTGAAAGAATGTGACTTGCCTAGTGTCAGCCAGTGGGTTTCCATGACTGAGTGGGGATTCGAATCCCATTCTCCAGAGCCCTAGTCCAACACTTAAACCACTACATCATGCTGGCTCCCTAGCACTTTGGAAAACCCTCCATTGGCAGAGTTGCCAGGCTTATACAATATGTTTCAGGGAGCACTTTCAGTCATTGCACAGGAGCAAAACCATAACTGTAAACCCCCCAAAGCTGCACACTTGAAATTCTGTCTCATGAATTTGTCCATACAGAACAGGAGGCCAGCCATAATCTCTGGCTTTTTAAACTCTGATGGTTCTATTTCATAAGAAGCTTATAAGAGAACAATGAGTAAAACATATTCATTTTTTTGATTCCAGATTATTCCAAAGATGCACAACTTACAATACACAGACATGTGTTTAGAGAAAACTTGTTTTAAAAATCATTTTCAAGGTTGCTTTCCTGAGTTGGCCCCAAAATTTGAACAAGGGCAGTTGGGTCCTCCGGAAGAAAATAGTATTTTTCCTTTACTCCCTTTTTCCCCCTCAAAAAGAGCCGCTAGTATCACATCCTGTTAAATCAGATAATGCAGTCCAGGTGAACCAGTTACAGCTTATGATGTTAAGCTTGAAATTTTCTGCCTTCTTCTGATATTCACTCTAAAAATTGGAGCAGATGAGCAACCAAACTGGTTTGAAATAAGACATACCATTATTATACAATCAGTCTCTATCATTCTAATTATAACTGTATTTCAGTATATTGTAAACTCTGAGTGAAAATTATTCTCAGACAACAAGTTGAAAATTTGGCAACACCAGTAATGAAATAAGAGTCTCAATAAATGTATTAAATCTGGTTTTCAATGCTGACTAATGAGAATAATCCATATCATTCATTGCTACTCAGCCTACTATCGAGCCCCTAACCCAGTAGTTCTGGCAAGGATGGGCAGCTCTAAAGAACGCAAAAATGATATCACATTTTAAAATATAAATACTATTCCAAAGGCTAAAAAAAAAAAAAAATAGACTGCACATGGTATTGTAGTTATCCCATCATGTGATTGCTTACTATATAAATGTTGATCCTGGACTAGCACAGCAACTCGAAGGCAGAAATCCAAAATACCATTACTCCACCTGCAATGGATTGCTGATTCAGAAACTAGAAGGAACATTTCTGCGAACATAACAACACTACAGACAGCAGCAGCACTGATGATGCACCTTCCTGAAATCTGGTTTCCTCTGGTTATTTCTCCTTTCACACAGTGAAAGGAAAAGTAAAAAATGTAATTTTTATTTAACACAATGCATTTAAATAAATGTTACTTGTATATAACTTTATATTTATTGGGCTCTACATTAGATCCCCCTTTATATAATTGTAAATTGGTAACAATAGTGACAACAGTAATGCATTCTCTTGTTTCAATCAGCAGATAGTATTCTTTTATTATACATTACAGACATTCATTCCTCCTTATGTTAACACAATAATTTCATGAATTACTCTTTGTAAGAAATGTCTTTTGGTTGTATATTAGTTTTATTTCAGTTTTATACTGAACATTTGATGAATTTTTCCACATTTATGCATTTTAAATTAATCTTTTAACAATAAAAAGTAAAGAACTGAACATTGGAAAAAGGGAATTATTAGATTTTTTTTTTTAAAAGGGAAAAGAAGCCAAAAAATACAGAATTAACACAGAAGGATGTTGCATGGTAATCTTCTTTTGGTACCTTTAATACCAGAAGGCTTATATGGACAGTTTATTTGGAAATTTTCAAGACTGATGCCAATAAAGTTGTTCTTGTTGAAAATAATGTTGGTGATGGTGATGATGTCAAAAATGAAAAAGAATTTACATTTTTGCTTTTTTTTTAAAGAAAGATTCCAGTTAACATGCTTAATTATTACACTGACAAGAGAATGAAGAATTTACTGAAGTCATCCCTTTATGATAATATTTAGACCCACACCTCTGGATATTTTTCAGGGATTGTAAAACACCTTTCAAGGGATGCGGTTCACAGATAATATTTCCTGTGCTAAAATTAATGGAAATGGAGCTGAAGTACAATAGTGGTTTACTAAGGCTTAAGCTTACATTCTGTGTGAACTTATATTGGCAAATGGTTTTCAAGGGATATATGCTTCCTACGCAAACACTACTGAAAAACACATGATAGGGCACCGTACCTATTCATTTCAGTCAACCTTATACAACACTGCCTCTCAGAAGATGGTGCCTCACCAAAATGTTTTAATGTTTTTCCTGGTTTCCACTGTAGCTGTTTTGAAAATTTAATATGGTAACCATTTCTTTGTTGTAGTTCATCAACAAAAGAAATTGTAAGCCATCTCTGAAAAATATGGTGGTTTTATATTCACTGGTGATAGCAGGGTTTGGTTGTTTCATTATAGGAATAAATTGGACCTTTTAAAACCCTAAGATCAAAAAGTCTTACAAATCTACAACAGTTTTTGGCACTGATATTCTCATAAATAAAAATTTTGTCCTCCCACTGTAAATAACTGATGTCTCTCTGTATGTGTGAATGAGTGTGTCTGTGTATGTTTTAATAAAATCGTTGACCATACATGGAAAGAAACTTGGTAAGCAATATATAGATATAGATATTACTTACTGTTATCAAGCTTCTGTTTTTATGGGTGGTGAACAAAAATTTATATTTATTGATAAGACCCAGTTCTAAGTGGAAACCATTGAAACTGACTGAAAGAGACTTACAGAGTGAAAAAAAAAAAAACAGCCTAGAGAGTTTTTTTAAAAAAAGAAAGCAAGCCACATTAACCACCCTGAAAAACTACAAGCAGATAACATTTCATGCAATTCGAACATTATTGCAATATATTATTCTGATATTCTAATGTATTAACTATTCACAATCCACACAGGAAAGATGGACTCAGGGAGAACAGCTATAGTCAAGTGGATTAATTGTTTACCTAATTAGACCCATTGTTTTTTTAAAAATTATAATTACAGGGGTAGAAATAATCTTGGATCTCTTCTACGAGTTTTATAATCCCAGCTGTGAAGTCAGTCTTATCCTGTAGAACCAGAAGTATAAGAATCACTGTTGATTCAGTATTTTTTGCAGAGGCTTAAGGGGATAAACCAAGTGTTTTTTCCCATGGCCTTCCAGTATAACTTCTTTCTTCAAAACTTCTTCAAAATTGTTCTTCCTATATAGTACTGTACTTGGTTTTGTTAAGTATAAAGCAAATTGTTCTCAGCCACTTGACACTTAGGCCATTTCTACACTACACTGTTATAATGCTATTATTCCACATTCAACATCCTGTAGAATTCTTGAGTTTGTAGTTTACTGAAACCAAAGACCTCTCTGGCTGAGAATTCTAAATGCTCCTTCCTCAACTGCAAACCCCAGGATTCCACAGGATGTTGAAAGTGGAGTAATAGCACTATAACGGTGGAGTGTGGAAATGGCCTTGTTGTAGCCAGTATATTACTTTTAGTGATTCCTGGGAGCTCTCCATTTAGTATTACCAGATCCCTCTCAAAGATACTCTATTTAGCCATTATTATATCTATAGTGGCAATTTTCTCAATGTCAAATAATAAAACTCTGAAAATTAAACAGAGGACATTTTCAAAAAGTTGTGAAGACTGTCACTGGTGGGGAGAAATACAATATACAAACCTAATCTCTGTCACAAAGTTGCACTGTTTAGATTTAAGGAAGATGAATGAGTTAATCAGGTGTTTTCTATCTCTGTAACCAGGGAGACAAATTGTGATCAAATGTAAGGAAGATTAATTTGGACGGCCCTTTTAAAGTATTTTATGGAAAATGGCATTCTTAATTACCTAATCAGCTATAAGGGAAATTGTAAATTTCAGTAGAAGATTAAAAATCTGCCTGAGTATAAACTATCCATGTGTGTCCCTATTTCTGCTCCAGACAACATTATTTTTGATAGCAGTCTTTTTGCAAACAGAACACTTAGCACTAGCAACAACAGACCCCAAAACTATAACCCAGGTGAATCAGTCTACTGAAGCTCACTTTTACCACATAGTTATATTTTTAAAATTACTTTTTGAAAAAATTCAATTCATTTTGAATTCTGTGCAAGCCAGTTCACATATTAGTACTAAACAATACCTTTTACTATGTTAATGATCAAGAGTCAGCATGATGTAGTCGTTTGAGTGTTAGACTATGACCCTTGAGATCAGGGTTTACTTCCCTGCTTGGCCGTGGAAACCCACTGGGTAATCTTGGGCATGTCGCACACTATCAGCCCCAGAAAACCCCATGCCATGCCTTGGGGTCACTGAAGTCGGAAACGACTTGAAGGCACACAACAACATACAAATCTGAATGAGCATAAAAAAGTTGCTTCCCACAAGGTACCAGAGTTTAGATTGGTACTCAGATGAATAGAAAACAATATATCTCAAAGTCATACAGTGCCAATACAAAGTCTCACATAGAGGCTTCCTGTTTTCTGGGAGGGTGACTATCCTGTGTTTGTATTGGGAGATTTTCTTCTGAAAATTTCAGGGGTAGGGGAGACACCAGTGTGCTTTTTTAAAACTCTGTCCAGGCACATGGAGGACATCCACATATGTCTGAAAAAAGTGTAATAAAAAGCTCACTCTTATATTTTAGAGATGTGTTTTGTCCACCATAGTGATTCACTGTTGATCTATCAGAATCAAGTGGGTTGTGGCAGTCATCCATATGAATTTCATTCATTGTAACATGTAGCAAGCAGTGTCCCAATGCATAATGGCACAAATTGCTAGAAAAGGGAGTTGATAATGAACTTTTTTGGATACCATCGAACTATCACTGCACTTTTATGTTTTCTGATAAATTAATCTGTCCACTTGAGTTTCCAGAAAGATGGCTGGAAGAAAAGGATATTAGTTTGCCTCAGAAGTGTAGAGTCAATATAATTTGCAATGGCAGATTTGACTGTAATATAAGCAGGCACTTTCTTTCCAATTGCTGCAGTGCTCACGATACAGTCAATGAATGCTAGTCATATAATTGCAACAAATGTTCAATTAAAAATTATGTAAATCTCTGAATGAAATTCTAGAGTATAAAGAGAAATGAAATCTGTGCAATGAGCATTCAAACGTTTTCTTCTAAAAAGGGAAAGGGAACCCACAAATGGTTTGGAAGAAGGAATTCTTTTTAATGTCAAAATACTTAAATTAATATTGAGTTATAACAATCATAACAAATGGCAACATTGACAGTAGAATCCTACGCGTCTACTCAGAAGTATGTTCCATTGTGTTTGGTAGGGCTTGCTTCCAGGTAAGTGGATATAGCATTGCACCCTGTGCCTATAATGGATCAATGCAGAATACATGGTTCATGGCAACTTTGTATGTGGCATGGATTAATCTAGTACACTTAAAAGAAAAAGAAAAAAGATTTCTAAATTGAAACCAATTTAATATAATTTTCTGTATCTATATTTATTAAGCATTTTTATTCACTACTACTATTTACCTGGCGTTGTCTGGGATTTTATTTTCTCATAGGTAACACTTGTTAGAAATACCTTAGGAATTACATTACCTTACTTTAGGAATTATATGCGGTTGAAATACACAGATTTGATATCCTCTTTCTGTAATTCCCCAAACTGTGTTGTTCAATACCTGTAACTTTTCCCCAAGGTCCCCAATCCAATCTGTATTCAGAGTTGTTAACATACAGAGGTTTGGTTTCTGAGGGAATACTCTGGCCTCCCCCTTCTTGCTGGTAGGCCTCATCTCCATAGCAACCAGACTGAGCTCTCTGGCTGAGAATTCTAAAGGCCTCTTCCTAAATTGCCAACTCCAGGGTTTCATAGAATCTTCACAACCAGCCAATCATATGAGGTCTTCTGGACTCATACAGCCAATTGTATGAAGTCTTCACCTGCCTGATGGAAACGAACAAACTCACAGACAAACTTTGATTTTTATATAGGAAATATCCAAAGTGCAATGGTATGATTTATTGAGTTTTAATTGTCTGTTGTTGTATTTGTTTATATCCTGTGTTTGTTCCAATCTGGAAATCAAAACAGCTTACAACGATTAAAACAGATATGGTTAAAAGAATTAAATTGTACAAAAAATAAAAATAGAATTCAACTAGCAATAAGTTTAAAAGCAAGTAAAGCATCCCATTATAAAGAAGAATAACAAATATAAACAACACAGCACATGAAAGAGACTTTCCCCAATATCGGTCAGACTTCAAAGGCCAGCTGAAACAAAAAGTTATTCACCTGCTTATGAATGGATAGCTACAAGGGTGCCAGTCTAACTTTTCTAGAAAGGGAGTTCCAGAGTCTGGAAGCAGCCACCAGAAATGTCTTCTCTCATGTTCCCACCAGATATTTGTTACTCCAGCAAATATGAACAATTTCAGAGTACAAGTACAAGGAATATAATAGTGATTTGGACTTTGCTGATTGAAATAGTCAATGTCATATTTGCATTGGAAACTATTACTTGGAGGGACAAATCAGTAACCATTACTGTCTTCTAATAACTATTTCTATGGTCTTCTATAGCAACCTACCTAGTTACCAAGATTGTCACCTTTTTTTCCCTGCAATGCTTCTACTTCGAGGTTTGACAAACAACAACCAGAGGAGTATCTTTTTGGTGATGGCATCTCCGGAATGCCCCTTCAAAGGATACTTCCCTGGCACTTGTCTTGATGTCATTTCAGCACCAGGCACACATCCCCAGCAGGAATTACTTCGTTGGACAAAGTTGTTTTACCTCTGCTGCATACCTCTGGGGAGGTGATAATTACTTCTATTTTGTTTTATTTTAATAATTCCACTTTGATTATATTGCCTTGTGATGCTACTTGTAAGTTACCTTCTGAGAACTACAGTGCTGAAATTTTAAATTTAAATGTAACACATGCATACATATATACATAACTTGATATATCCAATGTGTCCTGTTGGAGGAGAATGGAGAATGAATGTCTTTTTAAAAAATGTATCAAATACAATCCATTTGTCTGTACTTAATGGGCAGGAATATTCTTTGATAAGACCAAAATATTAAGATGAAACACAGTTGAGAAATGGCATGTTTAGAATATGAGCATAATTATAAAAATCGTGTGCTCTATATTCCACGTCTGTCCTCAAATAAGGAATCACATGAAGTCTGCTCTCATATTTTCATATTTTCCTCTAGAACACGGATGAGATTTGACCAAAGATATATTAGCAGCAGAGAAAATAAGAAAATGATAGCTAATGGAAATAACTATGTTAGACACAGTATGACACCCCCGCCCCCGCCCCCAAAAAAGACTAATTCTGTTCTGGTTACTCAGGACTACCCACTTCTTCCCAAGATTTGCCCACAGCTTCACATAGTTTTGTATCAAAGATCAAATCTTGGGATGCCACATCCTACCATGGTTGTGAAATTTATTGCTTGTGAAGTGAGTAGTGTTTTGAGTGGAATCCTGGACAGAGTTGTCCCAATGATAACTGATTTGATTTTTAGGCTGTTATGACTACTTATTTTGTGATGTTATGCCACGTATTTTATATGTGAGAATTGGATTGCCATTCAGACTACAAAATGTGTAAAAGAAATTCATTGGACACTGATCAATACTGTCAGAAAATGCCATAATACAAAGTTGTTGCTAGAATCACATGGCTGCGTGTGCATTTTTGTTGTTGTTTTGGTTTTGATGTCTTTAGGTATTGTACTCTTGCATTCTCTTCTCAGAATTAAATGGGTGGGGTCATCAGTCTTGAAGAAGAGAAGATTTCTTCTTATGCTCCTGAGAAACCTATATGTCTGATAGATCCCAGGAATTCAGAAGCACAAATGTATTGAATCTCATGTACAGTAACATGAATCTCCTCCCAGAAGGGTCACTTACTGTAGTCAATATAGTTTGGAAAAGTGTTAGTACAGCATAGTAATGCCCTCTCCTGGTGGTTATACTGCTTCTTCTAAGCAGTGGAAGAAGGGGGATGTTTTGTTGTTTAGTTCTCTTGTTTCATTATTGTAAGGTGGAACACGATCCAATCAAAATGCCCAACTGATTTCAAGGAGGGAGATCAAAGCATATTTTAGCCCCCACCCTTTACCCCCAAATGAATGTCACATATTGATTGGCAGGGTGTATCCTTTTTTTCAAAGGTACATAACCAATTTTATTTTAAATAAATGTTTGCTAACGAAGTGAAACTAAAAGAAAGGTTCCTAGCTCTTTTCCATTCTAGTTTCCATTGTGAATTGTTGTTGGGAGAAGAGTGGAAGATATACACAACCAGCAGCCCAGCTGTGTCAGTATATCCTTGCAAGCTGTAGGGACAGTATATCCTTGCAAGCTGTAGCTGTATTTTAATAAAATAAATAAATAAAGCAGCTTGTTCATTCTTTCACCAATGAAGGTCTATTATTTAGAATATTTGTGCTGAACCTTCCTTTTAAGAGCAAGGCAAAAGAGCAGCTTCCTGGATTCTCTGCTAGAACATTACTGCAAGCCTGGAAATACAAGGAACTCACATTGTGAAAACCAGACCTAGAGCTAGCTTTTGTCAGTTGTATAGGGCAGGAGTCTTTTAGTAGTCCACCCTGCCCACCTTCCATCAATGTTAGCCAAAAATTTTCCTTTCCATCAGTGGCACCATGGCAGCTGCCATTCTTCCTTCTTAGGTTTAAAACAGACTTGGACTGGAAAACCCTCAAATAGAGAATTGTCATCTGTAAAAGAGACAAGGGCATCCTGATCCAGGGCAGTATCATCCCTGGCAGAGTCTGTGTGAACCCCAACAAGTTCACCTGTGTACCAAATGCTGAAAGTCCCTATGCAAAAGAATGTATCCTGTTGTACAATGTGTTACCATTTGGATCATATGTGCATTCCTAACCACCTGAAAAAAATATCCTTCTGTACAATGTTTTACCATTTGGATTATATGTACATTCCTCACCACTTGGAAAAAATAAAGATGTGGATGTCTTCCAAGAATGTTAATAGAGAATTGCTTGTTTTAATTGGAAGAAGTGAGTAAAAATGCATAGATTTACTTTTATTTCCCACAATGATCTGTATCTGAAGAAAGGATCCACTACTTATTCAGAAAACCTGGTGTTGTGGGTTTCTGGGTAGACAGGAAAAGAATAAGACCTGGATTCCTTAAACAGCCTAGCTAGATGTTGTATTATTTTGCAGAGAAAAGTCTAGTGAAGAAAGAAAACATAGCATTATGTCCAAGTTGGGAAAAAAGTAGACATTTCTTTGCTCAACCAATCTTTTCTCTCTCCAGTTCCTTGTATAATGTAAAAAGCTTCTCTATTTGGCAAGGACCACAATAGGAGCAATTAAGCTTTCGCAAGGAATTGCCCTAAACTAGATTGTTCTCCCCCTTTACTAGTGCTCCTCATGCCATTTCTCGAGATCTCCAAGAAAGCCTTTTTAGAAAGCTGCAGAGCAGTGGGAAGGATGAGAAAGATCAGTTGAGTGGCTTTCAACTTGTGCAAATTTTGGAAACAACCCATGTGTTGCAGCATTCAAATTAAGCGAAAGGCAGACCATAGTTTACCTAGATCTACCCACTGCTGGAACAGATAAAGCCTCTTCTCTGATCCATCATGACTGTTCTTATGTTCTTATTCCTTTGTAACAAACATCTCACATCACCTGAGGAATCTTCTGAAATGGAAGTTCATATCTGGAACTCATAGATATCTGCTTAACATTAGGATAATTCAGCCCTCAGTGATTTCTTGCCAACATTAACGATTAATCACTTTGCAGTGCAACTGGGTAATTCAAAATGATAAGAAAAGAGGGGAGATATGTGAAGCCATTTTATGAGTTTAGGAAAATTACTAGTAGTGTGCATGAACCTCAAAATCTGATTCACGGCCCAATCTGGCAATTCTGAACACAACCCAGTGCAGCTTAAAATTGTCCAGAGGCCACTCAATACAATTCAGGACTAATACCGTATCTCAAAATCCAAGTCTTCATGCCTTCTATGGACTATCATTGAAAATCACCAAGCAGTCTTTCTCCTCCTCCCTTCCTCTTTCTCCCAATCCTCTTCCTGCCTCTTTTGTGTGTCACAATTAGGTATAATTTTTTTGGCCTAGTGGCTCCTAGTGAGAGGATTATGCCAAACAACTTTCAATCAATAGATGCAGACCTATTTGTGTTAGATGCCCTTACATGTTATTTTATTTTTTAAAAGGGAATTTCCAAGAACTTGTTTATTTCTTGGTGGTATTGGATGAAATTTTCAAGGACAGTTGTGTCTTCTGAAGGGACTGGGCTTCACAAATCCACTTGCAGGGGGCCACTATGACTGAAATTTTTCCCTAATTCTGACAGTTGTTTAAAAAAGATCTGTTTCTTGATTTTCAGTTACAGTCCATGGAGGTACAAGAACTTTAGCATTCAGGATTTTCTAAGCAAACATCAAATCTTGGGACCCAGTGACCCCACAAAACCTTTTAATGTTCCTTTTCCCATGGGAGAGAATCACTAAACACTGAAACAGTCCTACATTATCTTATTTCACTATCCCTGCCCCCAAGTACCAGTATAAAAAAATCCTGATAAAACAATTTGCTACAATTAGAATTTGATAATTAGAATTAGAACTGCCAGGCTGAAAACAAGACACTCTTCTCCCCTTTCTGTCCTGGTATATTCCATGTATGAAAGCCTGCAAAGAAATCTATCAGTTTTGAACACATATTGTCTAGTGCTTTTTTCTTGGACAAATATGGCTTTGATATACAAATATAGCACTTTGATACACACCGCACAAATATAGCACTCCTGTGGAATTCTGAAATCTGTAGTTCGGTGAGGTATTTAAATTTTCTGCCAGAAAGATTTAATGCCTCATCAAAATACACATCCCAGGATTCAGCCATGGAAGTTCAAGAGGAACTTGGTTAGATAGTGTGAAGATGACTCAAGTCTGATCTGATATTAATCTGAAACAGTAATGAAATTTAACTTTGGCTTGCTTTGGAAGAGCCCCATTTTGATTCTGAAAACTACCTAATTTCTCCAAATTATTTAATTTGATTTAATTCGGAATTCAGCTGAAAAGGCATCAAACACATGAAAATTATCAGCTCAATGAACAAAGTGGGATGGGAAAGTTTCACCACAGTGTGTTCAGGAGACAAGGGAAATGATCCAAGTCCCAATATAAATGCAAGATAAGGAATGGTAAAAGTCTATTTGAAAATAACGCATTTTCAAAATGTCTACAAAAGCAATTATAAGGTACAACGCCATTGATTTTGTACACAGAATCTGCATTTGATAGAAAATTGATTTGAGTACGTTTCCAGCACTGTGAAGTATATCAGACTGCAGTGATATGAAAAACTAACTTGCCTGACTTCACAGAAATTGACTAAATAGTCTTTGCAAATTTATATTCAAGCTCATAAGCTGATCCAAGTCAAAATCAAAGATTTTTCTTAAAGCAAACATATACACACATAAACATCCCTTTTCCTCATTACAAAAAAACTCTTGACCATCTGATGAAAGTACTTTATTTTTACCTACTATACAAATCAAAGTCTTTTCGACCCAAACCTTTGAAGATTTTCTTGAACTGGTTGGAGGAATGCCATGTTATTTTTTAAAAAAATGTTTGTTCCTTCGATCAGGAATTAGCATAACGTGTATACAGATACAAATTCTGCAATCAAATTAAACTGTATCTCCAGTTTTTGCTATTTAGGCTGCTAGACTTTCAATCACTTTGTGGGTAAAATAAAGAGATTTCATATTCAAAAGTTTTGATGGAAACAGAGATAACTCTGTGGAACTAAACTAGAGGTTTTCTTAGGCTCCTGTACTCTGGTATTTTACTTCTTTTGTCCCATACAGATTGGAGTATTGGAAATAAATCATGTATCATGAATTCAGTTTAGAGAGCAGAGAAGCGGGTATATATGTGGATAGTCACACTGACACATAACTGGTCAAAGATCTCTGGTATTTTCTAGATATTTAGAAAGTCTTTAGCTAATGGACTTAGAGCTTTTCCACGCTACAACATTATAGTGCTATTATTCCACTTTCAACATCCTGTGGAATTCCATGGTTTGTAGTTTACTAAGACTGAAGAGCTCTCTGGCTGAGAATTCTAAAGGTGTCTCCTTAAACTGCAAACCCCAGAATTCCAGAGGATGTTGAAAGTGAAATAATAGTACTATAATGGTGTAGCGTGGAAAAGCCCTAATTTTAAAACCCCTTGCAATGTCTTTTAGAAAAGATGATCAACATCTGCTAAACTTGCATTTCTAATTAAATGAAATATCCTAGGTTGACTAATTCCTCATGTAGCTCTCTGCTCTGTATTCAGCAGCACCTTCTCCACTCTGAGTTTTGCAGCTGTATTAAACACAAAATTATCCATCTTTTTGTACCATCATCTTCCTCGGATTCACAACTTGGCTTTCCACTCAAGTTGAAGTTTACCCTTCCTTGGCTTTCTGACAAATTCTCCCTTCTACATGGTCTGTGGCATTGGATGATCTCCCTTAATTCTTTCCCTGATAGAGCTGATTTGCCAACTTCACCCCATATGAGACATTTTGAGAATGGCTAAAAGCCATTTTCAGTTTCTACAAAATGATCAGTACCACTTATCATCCAAGAAATCTGAAATGATATAAATCACAATTGACAGAGAAATAAGGTTGCTGGATTCTAGCCTCCTGGAGGGGGCAAAAACTCATAAAAACAGAAAAGACATTTCAATATCTAATACAGTAGGAAGGTTTAAAAAATTGGCAACACTTTCACATTGACTTCATCCCCTGGTTTCGCAGAGTAATCAAGAAGCTTACACAAGTTCTTGCCAAATCTCTCAGCTCTTTATTCTGAGGAGAGCGCTATATTCTCTAATAATAAATCTGTAAAAATAAAAAGGTAGTCTTTTTTTTTTCATGATGAGAACTCTTCCTTATTTGGTCTTCATATCTAATATTTCATTTTTGTATTGGAATCTGACACATTAGTTAATCAAATGTGATTGATTTCATGTCAGCCTAATAAAGTATAAGCTCTTACTTCTTCCTATTCATTAGTGTAGGTAAACTCCTGCCAAAGACCACTATAGCCTTCCCTTTTTGACAGCTTGCTGAACTAAGAGTTTTCATGTGATTCCATTTTCCTCTCAAGAGATGATTTCACTTCTTAAATATTATATTCATTATCTTTTCAATTACATTATCCTCCCTGGTATACATTGTGGACTTTAAGTACCCAATGGAAGTGAATTGTAAAGTGCATTTTGCCAGGAAAATAATGATCAACCTCCTTCAGCAAAGTTCCATTTTGGAATGTTAAAAACAAAGGAATGCATGTAACAGTATATGCAATGAAATTGTGCATATTATAAAAGCAACCATTCAAAGTCTGCTCATCTTTTTTTATCATTTGGTAGGATTTTACTAGATAACTTAAACCTCCTGAATGCATTGGAAAAACTAATTAGATTTCTGTTTACAAAATTAGAATGAATTCTTATTTTTAAAAAATGCCTTAACTTTACTGATCTAGCATTATAGTGCCTGTCGTGAGTCAGTTTATGAAAAGCAGATAGCATTTTAAAATGCCATATTCCCTGACAATGACACGTGGCCCCCTTTCCACAGCTTACATTCTTGTGGCAGCATCTGGTGGTGATCCTGGCAGCAGCTCTGCTGGGAAGGGAGTGTGATGGGAGCACTGTCCTCCACAAGGGACTGGCTCCCTGCAGAAGGGAGCGCAATTGACATGTGTCTTCCTTCCACAGTGTAGCCGAGTACTTTCCCAGGCTGCACTTGGGCAGGATGCACTACCATCATGTTTCCTGCCCTTCCAAAAGCCAGGTAAGTGTGGGATGATGGCCTGATCATGGGCCATTAACAGGGAAAATCTGTCTATGATTTAATCCACAATCGCACTGCCTGGGGACAGGAGAGGAGTGAGACTACAATGTCATGCAGAAGCATCATCACAGTCCTGTTCTCCTGTCCCCCTGGCGGGATGGGAGGGTGCTGAGGAAGGGCCCTGAGAAATACACGAGGCAGTGTTCTTGATCAGTGAAAAGAATAAAGTAGCATGGCTCTTACAGCTTTCCACTTTTGGACTTCTGGGTGGTAGTTGTACCATGGCAATCATTTCCATAGCTAATCTGTTTAGAATTAGGACTTTAGAAACTTAAGTTTGAAACTCAAAGTATTTTCTACCCCACGCACTCACTGGCCATGCAGAGGGATGTCAACAATACATTATAAATGAGATACTGAAGGAGTCTCCATTCCAAAATATATAGTATAAAATTAGAAATTCCATTTTGAAAGAATATCAGTGAAAGGATTGTTGTAATAAAGATGCAAATGTTTTCCACAGAGAACAAACACTATTTCTTACCAAAGAACTGAAAATTTTATTGTAATATAAACTCAGTGACTGGAATCCTCTTAGTGACTCAAGTGGAAATATCTCCTAGTTACAGCAATGTAAATATTGTCTTGGATACCATGCAAGGAGATATTCAGTACTTGTGGAATGCCTTCCTTCCATCCTAGCCACTGCCTGACTGCAAGGATGCACCCCAAACTGTCCAGTTCCCATTACACAGCTAAGGAAGAGGAAGGCTCACCTTCCAGACCTCTACCATAACTTCACTGGTGGACCTTTACCAGTGGACACTAATATCAAATGGGATCTTGGGTCCTTTTCACCCATTACCGGATCCCACCAGCATCCTATGGGGATCCTGGTAGAGCTTCTCCCAGGAAGGGAGCATGACAGGAGAGCTCCCCTCTGCACTGGCTGCCTGTGGGAATGGATGAGGTGCAATGGCCACACTTCTATCTACAGTGCAGTCGGGCACTGTCTCAGGCTATGCTGGGGCAGGAAGCATGGCCATCATACTTCTTGACCCTCTGCAGCTCAAGTAAGTGCAGGAGGGTGGCAGGAGGGTGACACAATTGTCAATCATTGATGAGAAGAAATTGCCAATGATTCTTGGCATGATTACACTGCCTGGGGATGGGGGAATGACAGGACAGAGATGACATCATGCATAACTGTCATTTGGAATCCATCTTTCTCCTGTCTCCGATATGGGATGACAATGTTCTGCAGAAAGGGCCTCCATTTTTTAAAATTAAATTTTTTAAAATTAAATCCAAGACTCTGCAGCCAATAGCAAAAGAAGCCGTCTGTCTTCAAAGTCCTGACAAAACAGAAAGGTCTTCACTTGCCTGTGAAAAGACAGCAAGGAGGGTTTCAGTCTAACCTGTCTTGGAAGCAAGTTCCAGAGTGTGGGAGCAGCCACTGAGAAGGTCCTCTCTTATGTTCCCACCAGATGTACCAGGGAAGGTGGTTTGAGAGAGCAAAGGGCCTCCCTGGAAAATTACAAAACACAGCCAGGTTTGTATGGGTGACATAGTTCTTTAGGTAGCCTGGACCTGACCCATATAGGGATTTATGGGTCATAGACAGCACTTTGAATTGGGCCCAGAAATGGGCTGGCAGCTAGTGGAGCTATTGCAACAAGGGAGTTGTGTGTTCTTTAGCCAACTCCAGTTAACAGTCTGGTTGCAGCCCTTTGGATCAGCTGGAGTTTCCAAACACTCTTGGAAGGCAGCCTATATAAATGTGTTGTTGTTGTTGTTGTTGTTGTTGTTGTTGTTGTTGCATGCCTTCAAGTCATTTCTGAATTATGGAGACCCTAAGGTGACTGCAGTAATCCAAATGGGATGTAGCCCGATCTGTAGCCAGATCCAACATCTCTAGAAATGGGCACAGCTTCCAAACAAGCTTTAAGAGTGAAAACACACTCTTGGCTACTGCTGAAAGCTGAGCTTCCAGACTTAGGGTTGAATCCAGGAATACGTCCAAACTGCAGACCTGTATCTTCAGGGAGAGTGTGACCCCAGAACAGGCTTTATTCCCTGATCTCTCTTTTGACTAAACAGGAAGAGTTGTCTGGGCTGGATTAAGTTTCAATTGGTTCACCATTATCAAGTCCATAACTGATATCAGCACCTATTTAGGATCAAAACAGCTTCCTTGGATTGAGGTGGAAAAGAGTAGTCAAGTTGTGTGTTATATGCATACTAATGGCATCAAACTCTCAAACCCTGGATGGCCTCCCCCAGGGTTTTCATGTTAAGTAGCAGGGGGGACAGAACTGAGCCTTGCATCTCCCCACAATCCAATAGAGAGAAGACCTTCCAGCATCAGCTTCTGAGTTTATCTATCCAGGAAGAAACAGAGGCCCTGAAGAACAGTGCCTCCAAGTCACATCCCAGCAAAGCAGTTCATACCATAGTCGTGCTGAGAAACCCAGCAGAACCAACAGGGACACTCCACCTGTCCAGTTCCTGGAGGAAGTCATCCACTAAAGCAACCAAAGCTGTCTCTGTCTCGTAGCAAGGCATAAAATCAAACTGAAATAGATCTAGATAATCTATCTCTTCCAGAAACCCCTGAAGCTTGGAGGTCACACATGCTCCAGTACCTTCTCCCAAAAAGGAATGTTGTACAGCAAATAAAATGAGGATCTTTCAAATATGACTCTCCTTGATTATGGTTAAACAAATAGATGACTCAAGTTAATAAATTCAAGAGCAGCAACATAATTATGAGACTATTAACAGTAATACCTGCACTAATTATTGGTGTCAAACTGGTAATTATGTTGAATAGAAACATCTATTATGAAAGACAATTTAGGGATCTGCAAAAAACTGTCCATTTATTTCCACTTTTATTCTAGTTTATCTCATGTTTTCAGATATGCATGGAAGTTCCATACTGTGACTTATGCAACCTTGCTTTTCTTTTTTCAATTTTTACATATGCAGCATTCTTGTTTTATTCCTGTGGCCATATGCTACAGGGGTAAACAGAATATGCAGTAAACAGAATATTATAAAACATTCCTGGAACTCTTCCTAAAGAATGTTTAAGTATGTCTTGGAGTACCAGGATAACAAGCAAAGGCTTAATTCTAGTGTAGGAATCACAAATACAACTCTGGTGTGGAAATTCTAGAACTGCTGTCTTACCTACTAGTGTGATGCACACAGTTCACATTGTATGCAGTTTCCTCAGTTTTCCCATAATACATTGAGTTCACTTCTTCCCCCACACTTCTTCTTCTTCTTCTCTCTCTCTCTCTCTCCTACTTAGGAGGTAGGATATTCCATATTTTATCTCTCCCAAAGCTCCATATAAGCTAACCAGCCACAAAGGTCCCGATTCAACCACAGTCCTATCCAGATAAGGGTGGGAAGGTATTGGAGAGCTTCTCTGTGTAGAAAATATGGAACTAGGTGGGCCAATGATTTGACTTCATGTAAGGGAACTTCATGTGTTACTTGTATTTTTCAGAGTATACCTGTCTGTTGACATCTTGAGCCATATGGAAATATGCCCAGACAGGTCCAAATCCAACTCAACGTATAATAAATATATCTCAGATAATGAAGAATCTGGATCCCTGAGTGAAGATTAATGGAGAAATGTGAAAGATGGTACCAAGTCTCTCTAGCACAATAATAAGATTGGCATGGAAGGGGCTGAACAATAACCAGTCCCACACCCACTCACCCATCCTCAGTGTCTAGCAGAGAAAAGAAATAAGCTTACTCTTCTTTGTAAAATATATAAAAATAGTTTTTCCTACAATATTTCTCCATAATCAAATATATGGTCTTATGAAAGTGAAAAAAAGAAAATCATTGCAAGTTACAGTGATTCAGGAAGACTGGGTTTGGTAAAGCAAATAAACAGAACATGTGCAAGTGCTTGGGGACAAATATGCAAAGTATCAATCACTGAGCACAGGCATGTAAAGGTTACTAACTTGAACACACACATCAAGTCACTGAAACTGCCAATTGATCTGAAGTTAACCTAGCTGCAACTTTGCAGTGTAAATCCACTGAATTCCCCAATGTTAAAGTACTATTTCTGGGAACATTTCCAACAATACACCAGGGCCAGAGCTATTCAGAGGTGGTAGATTGGCAATATGTCTGCTCAGCATCTCTTCAAGTCAGTTGGTGCTTTCGGCAACACATAAAGACCTTTATCAACTCACATTAGAAAAGATGGATCTGGAGCTAAGAAGTATTTAAATCCTCAGGTGAAAACAGCAGCCTTATTGCACTATCATGTAAAACGCACATAACAGCTGCTCTGCAATTGAGCCAGTGTTAACAATCATGGCTGTGGTCCCTCTTCTCTCACCACAGTGTCCTCTCCTAGGCTTTAGCAGTGTTCCAAATATGGAGGGAACTGTAGGAGCCTTTTTATGAAATACAAGATTCATTCCCTGCCATCCCTCGTAGGTCATTTCCGCCCTACTCTGTTATAGTGCTGTTATTCCACTTTCAAAATCCTATGGAACCCTGGAGTGTACAGTTTAGGGGGGAGTATTTAGAATTCTCACCCACAATGCTCTTTAGATTCTGTAAACTACAAACCCCAGAATTCCACAGGATGTTCAAAGTGAAATAATAGCACTATAACAGGATAGGGCGGAAATGGCCATAGAATTCTAACACAAATAAGGGTGTGTCATATAAGACTGGAAAGTGGATCACCTCCACTACCTTTCCATCAAATACAAGCATGAGTATTTATGACCAACAGTTTGTCATAAAGTTTGCACACTACTGTTAGAATCTTCAATCATGGCCAGAAGGTTTATCTGAAATCACAGCCCACACATCACTTTGACACTTCCTAAGATCACCTATGCTATGTAAGAAAGATCCACAGCTCAATGACCAATTAATAGGCATAGGATTAAGGCCTCAACAGTCTAACACAAACCACAATACGTATTGACTAGGAGAACAGGAATACTGAGAAACTCAACATAGCCTGAGCTGCTCTTAGTGTTGCCCTTGCTTAAAAAGAACTAGAAACACAGTGAAACAGTGCTATCATTTTAGTGATTTAATAGCAATTATGTCAATGCTTATAGATTGTGCCTTTGCATGGGACCCAGCCCAGCAGTCATGGAATTTGGAAAGGGCTCCAATAATGTCACAAAGTTGTCCAAGCCACTTGTACAAACCACATGTGGAAATACAAAATCTTACAGTTCCTCATCACCTTCTTATCACTCTCATCAAAGTTGTACAATGGTGTACAATCTGCCCATGTTGTGAACTGGAATCTACATAATTATAATCTAATCCTAGAAAAGTTCTCATTTGCAATCATGAAAAGAATGGAGCTTGGATCCCATCTTGGGAGAAACGTGGATGGATGGATAGATAGATAGATAGATGGATGGATGGATGGATGGATAGATGGATGGATGGATGGATGGATGGATGGATGGATGGATGGATGGATGGATGACTGGTAAAGAGGGGTCATTGTTAATTAACAGGATGATGGTTGAAATGGTTAAATCTTCTGTGCCTTCTATATTAGATCATCTAAACCCTGCCATATTGTTCTACCCCTCTGGAAAGGCACCGTCTCTGCATATATTTGTGGTCAATTGGCTAGTGCTAGCACCCTGCTGGGATTGGTTCATGATGTCAGTGGAACAACACTTTTTATCCAACCCCAATTCATTATTTACCAGAGCAAAGACTTATGGACTGGGCTATGACACAACATCAACCAGGCAAGAAATTCACTGTTCTTTAATTTGAGTGTTGTTCTAGCAAAAGCTAATTGCTTTCTCCTTTTCAACAAGTCTTTCTGTTTTATTGGCTTTGTTTTTCAACTGCATATGTTAAAATTCTGTGTTTCCATTTCTTTCTGTAATTACGATGAACCTAACACCAAAATATGTTAATTTGTGTGCAGAATCCTCCTAAAAATAAAATAAAAATGGAGCGGCCAAATATCCATGGAAGACATATTTCTACTTGGGTTCATTTGGAATTTCTACAGTCTATTGAGAATACTTATTTGATAATTAACAACACTTTCTGGTTCATTGACTCATAGGATTCTAAAAACACATACATATGAAAATATGAGATCTCAGCGCCTTGTATTAAAAGGTGAGAAAAAAGTATGCAATTAAATACAGAAAAAATCTTGATTGGCTACATCAAAGCTTGCTACATTGCACAAATGAATGAAATCTGTTACATGAAGATTTCTTTCAGTGTCCAAATTAGAATTTAAGTGCCAAATATATCAAGTCACGCAGCCCCCACAGTGCTGCACTCTGTGCTTCTAACTAGAAGAATGCAAAGGGGGAGTGAATGGTGCCAACTAGAGTGGCAGGCTAGAATCATTGCATGGTTCTGAATTATGGCTTCCAGCTGCACAGTTCCAGAGCATCAGGCAACAAATCACAGACATTCTCACTTGTCCTACCATAAAACAAGCAAGGAATCTTTTGTTATTTGGAGGATGGCTTCTCTACCAGCACAAAATAAACCCTCTTTTCCTCACTTAACCCTTTAGTGCAGACAGATATGTTTATAAAGTTTTTAAAAATGCACTTGCAAATGTTCTCCTGCCCCAGAGTGGACTTTTTCAGAGAAAATAAGTGATGCACAAGGCATAATCCAAGGCCCTTTCCACAGCTTACCTGCTGACAAATCCATTCTGTGGGGATCCCAGGGTTGACTCTCCTGGAAGAGGAGCGCAACAGAAGCACTCCCCTCTGCACTGGATGCCTGCTGGAAAGGAGGAAGCATGATGGCTCTGCCTCTCCCTTCCACAGTGCAGCCCAGCACTTTCTCAGGCTGTGCTGGGGGAGGAAGCGCAGCCATTGCACTTCTTGACCCTCTGCACAGCAGGTAGGTGCAGGAGGAAGGCGAGAGGACTGCGCAATTGTGGTTCATTGACTAATAGTTAGTTCTTCCAACTCTATGGCCCTTTTCGCATTGAGGCTTCTCGCGCGAGCGGGGAGGGCGGCTCGCGCGAGAAGGCTCCTCCGGGAGGCTGCTGTTTCTCCCCTCGTTCCTTCCACAGGCGAAGGAACAAGGGGGGAAGCGGCAGCCTTCCGGAGGAGCCTTCTCGCGCGAGCCGCCCTCCCCCCGGGCGAAGCAGGAGGCTGTCGCGTCCGTCCCCCCCGCTCGCGCGAAGCAGGAGGCTGTTGTGTCTGTCGCGCTAGCGCCCCTTCCTTCCTTCCACAGGGGCGGAGGGAAGGAAGCGCGACCCGACCGCCTCCCCGACGCTCCGCACAGGAGGTAAGTGCGTGTGGGCGCCGGGAGCGTTGCGCGAGCGCGGGTGATTTTTGCTTTGAGGTGAAAATCAAAAAACCCGCGATCGCGCCGCTGCAGCCCCCGTGAGCGCGGCAGAAGTGGGAGTGCGTCGTGCAGAGTGACGCTCCCACTTCCGCGAGGCTCACAGGGCTGTCGCGCGACAGAAAGCCCGTGCGAAAAGGGCCTATGATTCTATGATTCTATGACATGGGAGACTCTATCAGTAGCAGTGCTACTATCACCATGCATAGGTAGTGCAATTGTAGGTGTTTGTCTATAATGACAGCAAAATCCAACTTCTGCTACCACAACTCACTTTTTTAGTCACTGAAGAAGTCAGACATATTTATCATTCATGCAACAACCAAATCTTCCCCAAACCCATCTTTGAAGTGACATTTTACTTCAAGATGGCCATTTCTGTCTTATTGGAAAGCAAGAGAAATCACTGGAGACATGTCAAGGTATTTTCCTGCAGCTGGATATGCTACAAGGACATCATCTGAAGAGATGTACCAAAGACTTCCAGAAACCTCCTTTTCCGCATGTAGCTGATGCCTGGTAAAGAAGACTGGTTGTGGGTGGAGTTATGATTGTAGCAATATTGTCACAACTGTGACTAAGTAGTGGTTGTGAATATGGGACAGTAACAGATGAGTAAATCTAGCAAACTGTTACCTATTCATGATTGTGACATTATTGTCACAACTGAAATTCCAGGCATCAAGTACTTGGGGACAAGAGGATTCATTCTGCTGGTGATCAGAACATGGATGAATGATGTTCTCATAAGGTTTGGGGGAGATGGGACAGGAGAAATTACTTAGCTAAGTATATTTAAGGAAATATCTGATAAAGAATATTGGTTTATGTGTATACATCATGTATGCACCCAGCGTACACTTAATAACCTGGGTTCATATATTTGAGAAGTGACTTGCAATGGCAATTTAAAGAAGACTGTTAAGAGACAGGTCTCCCCTACTCCAGTCATGTCTTTCTTAAGAGTCTCAAATACCCTTTTAACTAGAAAGCACCATAGCACTATTAATGTGCCAATTTGGATATTCCATGATAAAGCACAGGAAGAAGATATTGCAAGAGACTTTTTTTTTTTTTTTTTTCTCAAGAATTGGTAAAAATATTCAGACTGCTTATAGACACTGCTGCTGAGCAGGGATGAGAGATGGTGTAAATCCATTAGCAAGGCACCACTTGCCTTCATTTCTGTTTAATATTTCTTTAAGCTATAAAATTGCATTATGTTAATGTAATGTACAGTCCAAGTGATAAAAGCAGCTAATGTGATTACCTCTTGCTGTGCTATAAACCTTTCAGTAAAGCCAGCATTCAACTGTTTCTTATGATGGTGGAGTTATATGCAGCGGATTACATGTTGACAACCCCTTTTACGTGTCAGAACATGCTTAAATGCCACAAGATCTACCTGGGCACTTGGATAAAGCTTTAACGACAATCTTAAAGAATCCTTTCTTGAACAGCATTAATTTCATAAGCTATGCACGCATTTGTCTTCTGACAAAAGCCGAAGCAAAAGTAGTGGTTATGCACAATGGTGAGGAAGGGTTTACATAGGTCTAACATTACAAATACAGGAAATCCTATTGACAAAATCAGTGCAGCCCAGAAGTACTCTGGGAAGGAAGGGTAAGGTGTCCAGAGCTCTGTACTTGATGTCACAACAGAATTAAAATAAAAGGCAGAGGACAAAATTAAGAAACCCCCAGCATGAAAAACCACAGCTCTCTGAAAAGGCACAAATCACCTTGCCCTGCCCTCTTTTCCCCTTCTTTTAGGGTGCTCGCAAAATGCCAGCTCCAAAGTGGTGAATAGAAAAATGAAAACAAAGGAGAAAGTGTCGTTAAAGGCAGTTGAGGTGAATGAAAGTGCCTGGGCAGAAAAATCAACATGGGAGAAAACCTTCCATTTCCCAGTTCATGTCAACTGCTAGTGCAAGAAAGGCTGCTGCAGCCAGAAGCCAAACTGAAAAGAATGTGAATACTCTGTTTCATCCAAGAATCCCTGATGGTTTTTCCAGACATATCGTGAACCTGAATGGGAGACAGGATGGTAATTTAAAAGGCGTGTCCAAATCAAACTTTAAAAAAAACAAACCCTGAGACATCTTACTACGAAAATCTTCATTTGTCATCAATTGGGACTTATTAGAAAAGCATTTTTTATCCACATGAAAATCTGGGGGTGGGGAGTTGAGGAAGAAGGATGAAGGAAGCTGGGTAAATTTAGCCAATACACATTCAGATTTCATGATGCTATAGAAAATTGGCTAGTGAGAGATCTCTAAAGTTTGTTTCCTCATTATTGGCTCTGGAGGCCATCCATGGGCATGCCATGAGTAAGAGTCCCATGAAAGCAGGAGAAAGAGGATCCTGATGGCAGCATGCTAGGCGATCTCACTTTATTCTGATTGTCTAGTGGTATGTACTGTTTGTTGTAACTTATTCAAAAGACTTGTCCACCTGTCTTATACAAAGTTCAGGAAATACACATAAATGAAAATGCCTTCCTGACCACCAAGTGACCACTTTAGTAAAAGAACCTATGACTACAGGTTAAATTGATCCATCTAATGTCTTGGAAGAAAGCGTCATCTAGTTCTGAACATCCTCATCTACAGAGAGATCAACAGGCTGAAGCAGTACCTGGGAACCTGTAGAATATGCTAAGTACTTCTGCATAATTATCTCTTAGGTCCTTACTGCCCTATGCCATGATCCCACATTGTCCTGTCATGATCCCAGCAATGCCATCACCAGAATGGGATCAGGACCTGAAGGCTCCCCCCCCCCGCACCGGTCAGCTGCTGGCAGATAGGTAGTGTGTTGGACATGCTCCTTCCTTCCACAGTACAACTGGCCTCTTCCTCCGCCATACTGAGGAAGGAAGCACTTGATAGTGCTTCTGCCCTTCCTGCACACACATAGCCAATGGGATTGTTGTGCAAAGGGAGGCCATTAGCACATTTTTTCTGGTAATGGCATATGGCATGATTGCGACAGCTGGGGATGTGACAACAGTGGCGCCGCAATGATGTTGTCAATGTCAGGTGGCAGCTTAAGCAGACACAGAGGCAGGAGCTGAGTTTATGGCTTTAGTAATAAATAAATCAAGAGGTTGTGTCACCAAAACAAACATCCAAGTCCCAGAGGCAGCAAACTCAAACAACAAGGATTAGCCTGGAACAGAAAGCCCATGACACAGGACGCAGATTTCCGGTTGGTAGACAATTGTTGCCCCGTGCCCACCTCCCACAGCATCTGTCTTAAATACACAGTCTTTAGCCCAGCTGGGCTGATCAAGTGTCTGTTGGCCCCACTCACAGCTGGAGCCCCTCAAGACTTCAGGGCCGATTCATCAGATGCTTCTCCTGCAGCCGCTGCGATCTGTGAACCGCCCCCTTCTCCAGCCTCCTCTGGAGGAACGTGGGGGAGGGTCTGCTGCAAACTCCGGGCTGGAGTCAGAAACACCAGCCTCTGTCGAGCCAGAAGCACTAGCCTCCACCTCTGGAGCACAAACATCTGCTGCAAGTACTGGCTCGGGACAGCTGTGGGGTTGCTGGCAGACTCCTCCCTAGACTATGAAGGAGCCCCCTCACCCAAAGGCCCCTCCAAGGGATCCTCCCCCGGCTGGGAGTCCAAGTCTAACTCAGAGTCCCAGTCTGAATCGGCAGCACGCTCAGCCTGGCTCATGACAGATGTCATGCAATGGCACATGTCGTGGACCAACAGTAATGCGTCCCAATACTGGGGTGGCACCATCATGTCATAAGGGCTTTAGAAACATGATGTCTGTAATGATTTGTTGCCTGGAATTAATGCAGTTAGGAAACTGGAAAACCAAGGGAAGGTTATCCTAATTGATCCCTTTGTTCTATTTCATCCTGAGTCCACTTAAACTAATTGTCTCTTTTTGATCCTAGTCTGGAGCCTAGAAGAATCTTTGAGACCAACCATTCAGCACCTGTTTGGATCATGAGACCAAGTGATTCCCAGCACATGCAGCTTTATGACCTCCTTGGAGTTTGCTATGCTCACAACTTATTCTAATTCTTTTTAGAACTGTCCTTTTCCTAATATAATACACAACCTATATTTAAATGACCAAAATTTTCCCTTCACTTACAGAATCTCACTCATCAAATAGACTCACTATACAGTATATATTCAGGTAGAGCTTTACCCTTATGTAATCTCTGTTGTGACATTAGCACAATCAAAGCACAGACAAAGATCAAATGTTCTGCCCAGGGTACTGACTGTAATCTTGAGAATCCTGAGCAATTATGGGTTTTAACAATGTCATTGGGCATGCCTTGCAGTGAATGAGAAGTGCTGTCACTTTTATGAGCTGATTACTTTTAGTACAGTAGTTTACTCACCCAGTGAACAAATTGGGAGTTTATAGAATCATAGAATCATGGAGCTGGAAGAGATCCTAAGGGCCACTGAGTCCGATTCCCTGCCATGCAGGAATATGCCATCAAAGCATTCTTGATAGATGGGCATCCAGCCTATGTTTTAAAAAGGATGGAGACTCCACTATACTCCAAGGCAATGTATTCCACTGCTGAACCGCTCTTACTGACAAGAAATTCTTCCTAATGCTTAGATGAAATCTCTTTTCCTGAAGTTTGAAGCCATGCTCTATGCCCTAGTCTCTGGCGCAGCAGAAAACAAGCTTGCTCCATCCTCCATATGACATCCCTTTAAATATTTAAACACAGCTTTGTTACTGCAGTTTAGGCCTACTTGGAGATTCCCCTAGATATCATTTTGATATGGATAATTTGGCTCTCTTCTACCACCCCTCTCCACATGTTTGTGAGGGCCCCGAACAAGCACAGACTACATGCGGCCACTAATTGCTGGACATTCCATTCTCCACCCAGGCAGGCCAGAAATAGCCAGATCCTTGCTTTAGGAGACCTCTCTGCGAACACCTTCATTATGTATGCATGCTGTTTACAAAAGACTCCCTGCCCCGAGCAGGCAACCTGGCAAGCTGAATACTCAACTACCAAGCACTCTGCATTTGCATACTGGCTAACTCTTTGTCAATTCAGGCTTAACTCAATCATGCTAAATTCTGACCTTTCCAAAGCTTTGTCCCACTCCCAAATCGCATTGTTTTCCCCAAGTATGGCATAGCCTGCAGTCACATTTCTCCCTATAAAAACCCCTGATTCTGAGACCTTCCTCGGATCGCTCCCGAGTTCCAGGCTGTCTTGCTGCTGCTTTGCCTGGCGGGCTTCCCCTCAGCCTCATGTGCTGAGTTACATCGCACCCCAGCATCGCTCTCTATCTTCTTTCCAGACTCCAGGAACAGGTTCCGTATCACCCGAATCAACTATCCCTCTCAAAAATCCCACTATCCAACTCAAACCTTTATTTCTTTAGTTATCTGTGTGCCTGTGTTGCTTACATTGTGTGGCTGTATTTAATAAAGATCATTCATTAATTTCCAACACGGTTTGTTTCTTGACTTGGCCTGACCCCGTAAATATTGGGTTACAAGATCCTGCTGTGTTACCCTGCCTCTCGTTTTGCCAGCAGTGCTCTAAGCTAATTTTCCCCAAAGTGTGTTGTTGTTTGGTTATTTAGGTGTCCCTTCGGGGACCCCCAGTAAACAGGGTAACAGCTTCTTATCCTTATCTTCTCCAGGCTAAACATACCCAGCTCCCTAAGCCACTCCTCATAGGGTATGGTTTCCAGACCTTCTATCATTTTGGTCACCCTCCTCTAGACATATTCCAGCTTGACAATATCCTTCCTGAAGCCCAGAACTGGACACAGTATTCCAGGAGGGATCTAACCAAAGCAGAATAGAGTGGTAGTATCACTTCCCTTGACATAGACACTATACTCCTATTGATGCAGTCTAGAATCACATTGGCTTTTTTAGCTGCCTGCATCACACTGCTGATTCATGTTCAGCTTGTCATCTATTAAGATTGCCAGCTCTCTAATCTGTTAGAGTCATTTTTAGTTCTGACCTTGCCCTCTGGGGTGTTAACTACCCCTCCTGATTAGATGTCATCTGCAAATTTGGTAAGAATGCCCTCAATTCTCTTATCCAAATCATTGAGAAAGATGTTGAAAAACACTGGGTGTGGCATCCCGCCAGTCACTTGGCTCCAAGATGTAGAAGAGCTATTGGCGAGCACCCTTTGGGTTTGGTTGGTCAATCAATTACAAATCCAGCTCACAGTAGCATTGTCTAGCCCAGTTTTTAATAGCTTGATTGCAGGAACATCACAGGGACCTTGTTAAGGTCTTACTGAAGTCAAGACATCCTATATTCTCAGCATTCCCTTCATCTACAAAGCTAATAACTCTATGAAAAAAGAGTGGAGGGAGGCTGGGAGAGGGAGAGAGAGAGAAAGAGAGAGAGAGAAAGGAATTCTGTAAGTGTATTTCAGGTCTTGAACTAAGCACAGCCACAAAGCCATATACAGTTTTTTCTTCTAGTATCCTTCCCCTAAGCATATTTGTCTATCTTTATTATTTTTTCTGGTAGAGCCAAAATCCAAGGAGGAACTCTCTTTCAGAGCTCTTGATTAACAAATTCTATTTTTGAACTATATTATGAACCTTTTTTCCCGTAATAACACCATAGCTAGTAATTTGGTTTCCCCATTCAGTTAATAATCGTTGGTTTAACCTTTGGATCATATGGGCAGAAGATCCTACATCAGGAGGCATATCGTTTTTGCATAGCTATAACTATGATATGTTTCTCCTCTCATCCCTTTCAGGAATCACCTTTAAGTGCTGCAGTTGCCATTTTATGGTGATATAGTGACTGCTGGAGAGCAGGGGACATTGGAGAGTATTTGGCCATGACCCCGCAATCAGACACAGAACTCACCGGGACCTCAGGGGAGAATTCTGACACTGGCAAAGACCAAAGCGGGGGGGGGGACTTGCTATGGTGTTAAGAGGGTGCCAGCATTTTGTTTCTAGAAAGTGAAGTGAAAGTTGCACTCAGAGCACTTGGGAGAAATAAATCACCAGGAACAGAGGGCATACCAGCAGAGCTGCTTCAATCTGCAGAGATAGAATCTACACTAGTTCTAGCCCTGGTGGCGCAGTGGTTAAATGCCAGTACTGCAAGCCACAAGGTTGTGAGTTCGATCCTGCCGGGCTCCAAGGTTGACTCAGCCTTCCATCCGTTCGCAGGTCGATAAAATGAGTACCCAGCTTGTTGGGGGATATATAGAAATGTATCGAAATGCATGCTATTTGTAAGTTGTTCACCGCCTCGATCCATATGAGGAGGCGGGATACAAATAAATAAATAACAACAACAACTAAAATCTGTCAACAGAAAACAGAAAACAAAAGAATGGACCACAGATAGGAAGTGCTGAATCCCCAAGAAAAGGAACACCAGGTATTGCACTGACCACAGCACCATCACATTAATTTCCCAAGCAAGCAAAGTCATGCTTGAAATTCTACAACAAAGACTTCTACCACATGTTGATTGAGAAATGCCAGATGTCCAAGGTGGGTTCAGGAAAAGAAGATACACTAGGGATCATATTTCATACATACATTGGGTAAGGGACCACACAAGAAAATTTCAAAAGAAAATCAGCCTATGCTTCATAGATTATAGCAAAACCTTTATTTATGAAGATCATGAGAAACTGTGATTTGCTCTTAAAGAAATGAGTACATCACAACAGTTGCTTGTCCTGACGCATAACCTGTATGCAAGATAAGAGGTTACTGTTAGGACAGAATACAGAGATATTGAATGATTTCCACACTAATATAATTCCACTTCAACTACCATGGCTTCATCCTGGAGTGTGTAGTTAGGTGAGGCACTAGAGGAGCTAGAATTCTATATTATTATTGTTACCGTTGTGTGCCTTCAGGTCATTTCTGACTCATGGCAACCCTAAGCCAGCCCTACTATGGGGTTTTCTTGGCACAATTTGTTGAGAGGGGGCTTGCTCTTGCCTTTCTCTGAGGCTGAGAGAGTGTGTCTTGCCCAAGGTCACACTCCTCAAATCCCAGGATTATACAGGATGGAACCATGGTAGTTAGAGGGCAAACATAATGCTGTAATTGTGTGATGTGAAAGGACCCCATCGAATGGACCTGCATCCTATTATCAGTCCCAACTACAGAGGGCCCACTGAATCAATGGCAAGTACCTACATGTTGACTCTGGCCATTTCCACACTACACTGTTATACTGCTATTATTTCTCTTTCAACATCCTGTGGAATTATGGGGTTGTAGTTTACTGAAGCAAAAAAGCTCTCTGGCTGAGAATTCTAAGTGCCCCTCCCTAAACTGCAAGTCCCAGTTTTCCATAGGCTGTTGGAAATGGAATAACAGCACTATAACAGGGTAAGGCAGAAAATGGCTTCACTATCCAGTATTGGATTCAGTGGATCTACTTAATTGAGACTAACCAATGGACAAGCAATAAACATAACTAAGGAAGAAATGCATTATAAATAAATAAGCAACAGACAGTAAATTTGTAAAGCACATGATAGACTTGAAACTGCAAACGGCACAAGCAGTTGTGAAACTGTTTTACATTATATAGTTCTCTGTACATGTTTCTTCTCTGTGTGTCTGTATAAGGTGGGATCTTCATCACTTACAGGATTTATTTGCCATGAATTTCAATTTTTGTGCAACTTATACATTTATGGAATATTGGATGTGCTGTTGATTATTTGGACCTGCAGTTCTGATTAACTGGGCATTCTGAGGTTGGACGACTGGTAATTTAATTATACCTCTGCTTGAATCAGGGTGATTGCTAACAATTTGAAACCTTAAGCGTTTTGTTGCTTTGTTATCCCCTTATTCCTGTAAACACTCTGGTGTTACATTTTTCAATAACGTCAGAGACTGTTCTATCGGGTTGCCATGGCAATGCAAGTTTTCACTTACAGTTACCTTCACTTTACATTGCATTGGGATGGCTCTTGAGCCCTCTACAGCTGTCTCACACAGCTAGGTTACATGTATATAGCATACTTGGAAACCTGGCTCTCACATTCAGTTCAACTAAGTTAGCATTTGCTAGGATTATTTCAATGAGGACTTTCAGCATCAAAGGGGAAATCTGTGAGGCTGCACCAGTTACAGCACTGAATATTCTGAACTTGCGCGT
Source organism: Ctenosaura bakeri (assembly GCA_948474755.1). Taxonomy (NCBI): domain Eukaryota; kingdom Metazoa; phylum Chordata; class Lepidosauria; order Squamata; family Iguanidae; genus Ctenosaura; species Ctenosaura bakeri. The sequence continues at coordinate 142,602 of CAOLHI010000944.1, forward strand.
ATGTTTTAAAGAGATAATGTTGCTAATAAAAGTGCAGAAATGGAGCTTGATATGCAGGAAAATTCTTGCCCACTAAAAGAAAGCTGCTTTCCAGTCCCCAAAGAATGACCATCCTTGCAAAATGTGAAGATTAACAGCTTATGGTTCCTGGTGGAGAAGACAGAGGCTTCAGTGCCAGTGCTGACAGAGCAGCAATAATTTCTCCTTCTCCTTCAGTGCCTGCTCGAGCCACTCTGACATCAGGTCAAAGCTTCTTTGATTTATTTCTAAAGTGAACTTGTATTGTTTATAGTGGCTTCCCAAATGATGGCATAAGGAAGCTCTTCCTTCACTCCTTCCTATGCACACTTCCTTGAAAGCAAAGGGAAAAAGCAATTGTGATCTACTTCTAAGAATGCAGGTCCACAGCACTCATTCCAATGGAATAAGTCCAATCCCAAAGTCCAAGGCCATTTCACACATCACACAGATGCAAACCAGAAGTTGCCATCAAGAGTAAACTGAAGGTCGTTCATGACATGGCTTCTCACATTCATTTGGGATATGTTACTTCATTGGCTTCAGTTCCCAGAATAGCCAGTGGCTGACAGAAGGATTCTGGAAGATGTAGCCACAAAAGGATCTTTCTAAATTCTGTTCACACATTAGCATTGCCCGCATCTCTTTAAACACTGAGGAAAATTGTGTCATGAGAGTAAGCTGTATTGTGAACTTCTTTCATAGGATTCAGCGATTCTGACAAGACTAGTAGGTTGAGACGGCCCACATACACCATTCAGAGAATGCAAGCGAGATCATAGCCATATACTTTTACATTTATCTAAAATATATGTAAGAATGAGCCATGGCAAAATGACCCTTTGCCTATGGCTTTGATGTGTGTTCCTGCATAGCTGGGGGTTGGACTGGATGGCCCCTGTAGTCTCTTCCAACTCTATGATTCTATGATTCTATGGCAGTGTCAGAAGATGCCACTAAGTTTTTTTCTCATTACTTTTAAAATGTCAGTGTGTGAAGTGGTCCAGAGTCAGGCTATTTCTGAGGCACATCTGAGCTGCATGGATTTTGAAAACTGAAATCTCTAATAATGTTTACTTTCCTCTAGCTGGTAAAGATGATTGGAATTCGAAAGAGGGCATGAATTAACTTTTAACACTTGCTTGGATAAGGTAGCATGGAGAGTGGGCTGAGATGTAGTACTTTCTTTTCTTCATACAGCCTGACAATTAGCAATTGTTATCATTATCAGAAGCAGCAGCAGTACCATTATCATCACTACTACCATCACCCATCAAATAATAACAGACCAAATAACTTGGCGCTTTCATTTCTGGAAAAAGATGCTTTGTCACTCCATTTGGAATTCCTCCCAGTGCAGCTATCACTACTGGAACCATATTTGTTTTCTTCTCTGGGGATGGGCTGATAAAGAATCTGAATGAAATTGCCATGGATGAGCACAAATATTTAAAGTGGCATTGTTTGGAATGTGTCACATTCTTCAACGATACCTCAATGATTCCTAAATTCTTGTACAGAATCCAACTCACTGATGGCCCAAAACTTCAGTCAGTAACAGCTGTTAGACTAAGAAACTTATGATAATAAAACAACAGGCAGAATTCTATATGGGATTTACACATGCTAAGCACTGAATTTATGGAGCTACATGGAGAATCCTGGCTTCATCTTCCCAATCCCCACTGACTGAGAAGCAGCCTAGTACAATTGATGGTGATTTGTTCTCCTGTCTCTTCGGACTCAGTTGACTGCCATTCTCACCCCATTCCTGTGAGTGCTCTCCAGTGCAACAGGCAGAAGCAAGGCACATGTCTCAATTCCCCCTTGTGCTTCACATCCCTCATGGAAGGGAGTGGGTGGGCATCTGCTTCCCAAGAGACAGGAAAATAGACCCCACCCCAGTTAACTGCAGTGGCTGCTTCCCAGCAAGTGGAGATTGGGGGACTTTCTCATTCCATATGTAGCCATTGTGGGACTATGAAGATTTAACAGTCATGAGTGCATAACTCTAGGTTATGTACTTGTAACTGCCTTAGAGGATTCCAGTCAACATAAGCCTGAAAAAATAGTCAAAAATTGTGATATAAAATCCTATGGAACTTTAACAATCAAAGTGATATACAATTAGAAAGTAACATGCCAGACAAAATGATTTTTGAGAAAAAGAAAGCTTGCATTATAAAGGTGAAGATTCCAGGAGACAGAAAAATTATGACAAAGAAAGGGAAAGGGAAAGTTCTGTGAAATATCAAGAGTTACAAACAGAGATACAGTGACTTTGGGAAAAGAAAACAATTGTGGTTTGAGTAGTGACAGGTGCTCTGGGAGCAATTCCAAGTGGACTGACAAAACATCTGGATGAAATCACCATAGAGAGGATCACAACAGAACAATTACAAATAGCAACCCACTGCTTGTAAAGTGTCATATTATGTGATGATCTCCACTGGTTCCTCCACTGATGATCCAAAACACCAGCTGGTAACACCTGATAGATTGTAAAATCAATATCAGAAGTAGCAGTTACTGCTGTTGTGGCTGTTGTGGTTTTTTCTATCATTCCTTACAGCACCTCTTGATATTCTTCACTGTTCGCTAAGGCTGTTCACTGTTGTCTCCCCTTATAGCTTCCACATCATTCCAGTCTATGTACAGGGTAAAATCTGTCCTCAAAAGTGTTAAGCAGCTTTAAAACTATTCATTTCAATGGATGACTTAAGCAAGTGCTTAGTTTTCTCCCACTGAAGATCAATGGGAGTTACATGTGCTTAGTTTTAGCTGGATTGAGGCCAGAGTTTGAAACGTCAGATGAACACTTTTCAATATCTTCTTAATGATGATTAATTTCTTTGATATTCATTCTAGTAGCAGTAATCATGATGAATTCATTTAGCACAAATGTGGACAGAGCATTTCAATTCCTTTAGCATTTCAGGAGAACCCATTTTAAATGAATAATTGGAGAATAATGAATAATGGAACGGAAGGAAGTTAGCATGTCAGCCATAAATTGTACAATAAAATAGCATAGTCTGTGAGCACTTGAGTATAATGCAATTTTAATGAATGGTAGATCCACCCAGATGCAAGTAGGTTGTTAATCTATGGTAGCTCCATGCAGGAAGAGATAAGATTTTTTTTCCTGTTTTTTAAAAAATCTGCAAATTCTTCCATATGTTTTCTTACTTCCAATGAGCTCCACTGGCATAACAGGCCAAAAGTGAAAATGTGTTGGACTGTGATCTTCCAGATGTGGTTGGACTACAACCCCAATCAGCACCATCCAGCATACCCAGTGGTTCTGGAGGATGGAAACGGCAGTCCAACAACATTCTGAAGGGCCATGAATTCTGCACACACAATACAGGCTATGAAACGAAGGATTATCTAGAAACCAGGAAACAGTCTGTTTATTTCTAAGAAGAGCTGGACACACATAGTTATCAGGATGGATGGTGACATGATATACCCTCCATCTGTCCAGATTTGGGAGGAACAGACCCAATTAATCCTTTCTCATTGTACTTTTGCAGCTCTTTTTCAAATGTCCCAGTTTCTGATTCCTCCTCCCACTTTCTCTCTTTGTCCTCAGTTTATTTCCACTGCCACCACCCAGTTGTTTGCAGTTTCCTGGGTCATGAGAGTTCCTGCCTCAGCAGCCCATTTTCATCAGCCTGTGCTTTACAGATTATAGCAAAGCCTTTAATTATGCAGATTACAAAGAACTATGGCTTGTTCCAGGAAAAAAAAGGGTTGTTTCACAATATCTGATGGCTCTGATGTGTAATCTATCCTCGTGACAAGAGGCCACTGTAAGGAGCCAGTATGGACAGAGTGAATGGTTTCCAATTGGCAAGGGGTTCAGACAAGTCTGCATTTCATCATGGCAGCTGTTTATATGCAGAAAACTTTCAATGGAAAGCAGAATTAGACTCAGAGGAAGGAGATATGAAAACTGGGGAAGGGACATTAACGATTTAAGGTATCTAGATGACAGCATAGACAGCCAGAATGTTGTAGTTGTTTGAGCATTGGACTACAACCCCAAAGACCACAGTTCAGTTCCCTGATCAGCCATGGAAATCCACTGGGTAACCTTGGGGTGCATGACACACTCTCAGCCCCCAGAAAACCCCATGATAGCATTGCGTTAAGGTTATCACAAGTTGGAAACTACTTGAAAGCACACAACAGCAACAGATGACACCATGTATGCAGCAGAAAATAGAAAAGACTTGGCTTGACTGTTGAAGCAAGTCAAGGAAGAATGTATAAATGAAGGTTTGTGTCTGACCTTTAAGAAAACCAAAATAATGACCACCAATGATTCACATAAATTAAAGCTGAATGCTGAAGATACTGATAGGATGGATGAGATGATGAAGGTGTTGGGGTGATCAACAGTAGGATGCTGGGTGGCCACATTAGCTACATCAGGAGACCTTGGAGGACCATAAGCCCAATTGTGTTAGCCCAAATGTTGCCAACTCCGCTGTAGGGGGTGAGGAGTATCTTTAGATGTTAACCCTCATGGGTCATTTTAGGCCTAAGGGTGACCTTTTAGGAAGTGACCAGAAATCATTTTCTGAGCCCTAGTGGCTTCAGGGGCCACAGCAATGGCCCCAGGGCCACATATGGCCTACAGGCCATACTTTGCCAAGCCATGTTCTATACCTTGTCTCAGTCATTAATCAAAATGGTGACTTTAGTCAGGACACAAGAAAACTAGGACTTGGAAGGCCAACTATGAAGGAACTAGATAAGATCCTCAAACATAAACATATTTCATTTATATACCACAGTTAGGATCATTCATGCTATAGTATTTCATATATACAATTATGAAAGTGAGACAGTGAAGAAACTTGGAGGAAGAAAATCGATCATTTGAAATATGGTGCTGGAAGAGAGTTCTACAGACACCATGAACTGTCCAAAGGACGAATCAATTCATCCTAGATCAAATCAAGGTGACCTCTCTCTAGAAGGCAAAAGGACTAAAATGGGGATATCATATTTTAGACGTATTGAAAAAGGACATATGCTTGGCAAAGCTGAATATAACAGGAAAAGATGAAGACTGTAGTACAGGCCCTGTAATATTAATAACTGACTGTCCTGGAGGTCTCTAATTCATAAGATTGCTATACTTCAAAGATGACTTGATAGCAATTAACAATAAATATGGAAGCGTATATTCGATTCCAACATCCTGAGTTGTCCACACTTCTTCTCACTGGTGTTTGCAGTTTACTTGGTCAGAAAATGCCTCAACAATTCTTTTTTGTAGTAAAAGCATTTCTGAACCTACAAATTCCAGAATTCCATTGGGTGAAGCCATGACAATCATGAAAGATTTATATTTTAAATTATCCAGTGTTTGTTAATGTTGAAAAATCTCCATATTCTCTTTGGCATATGCAATTGTGCATATGTAGATTTGTGAATATTCAGCAAGTATTCCATAAATTTTTGACATACAATATCAGCATTCAAGATCCAATGATTCTTCAGTTGCAATTGGCATTGGATGGCATCTGACATACTAACCCTGTTTGGAGGTCTTTTGCCATTTGATGGCATACAGTAGCCACCAGTCATTGACAGGATGACAACTGACTTGCAGCCAGTTTTGGGCCATTTCTGCACTACATTCTTATAGCACTATTATTCCATTTTCAACATCCTATGGAATCTTGGGTTTTGCAGGTTTTGCAGGAAAACCCCAGGATTCCATAGGATGTTGAAAGTGGAATAATCAAGCTCTAAGAGTGTAGTGCAGAAATGGCCTTAGAAAATTTTTCTAACACCAATTATTCAAAAGAAATAAACAAAAAAATCCACTGCATAGATAGAACTAATAAAATAATTGAATTTTGAAATCTTACATGAATTTTTGTCTCTGAAATTCAAATTTCAACATCCAATTTCATTTCTAAAAAACTAAAACTTAAAAGATTTTCCTGCATTTCTGCTTTGTGCACGCTAATGTCAGCCTGTGCTTTGCCCAAGTTTTACCTGCATTTTATCTTTGATGACTCCTCATACCTCTGTCACAAAAAAATCACAGAGAATTTTGTCTCTGTTTGGTCAAGAGATAACTAATGAGTCTCATTACAACAGAAAATAGAGACTGTGATTTCAGAATGATATCTGGAGATTAATGCTGTTTTATGTTATTGTAATTCAACTGCACACATACAAAACGCTATGGGGCCTACACCGTTGAAATGTTGCCATGGAGATCAGATGCTTCTTGTTTTACTGAAAAGTATGGCTAAAGTTGACACCTCAGTTCCTGGAAATAATATGCAGTGAGCTTTGGCACTTTCTGTCTTGGAATATACTGATAAATGTGGTGAGTGACTAGCCTTCATCATCTCCAAACTCATATTATCTTTAACTATATAACACACAAACACATCAGAGTGTACACTTGGGACTCCTTTATCTTGCTTACAATCAGAAGGCTGAAATGTGCTACTTTTCTCCCCATGACATGCACCTGAAAAATTACTAACAAATTCAAGTGATGTAAGATTTATAACACACACACAAACAGAGAAATTCCCAGTCTCTGGACATTCAGTTTGTTGAAGGATTTAATGAAGAATTTCAAAACCCTGACTTTCTTTTCAAAAATATACTACTTTGCAAACCTGTACTTTCCTTTTTCCTTCTCATTTGGGACTGTAAAGCAATGCTTGTTCATGAGAAGGACTATAAAATTAAATATTCTTTCCATGCAGAGGGAAACTGGAAGAATCCCAACAACCTACATTTTCAGGAGGAGAAGGGAAAAAAAAACCTAAGCAGAATGTACAAGTAATTGTTTTTGGTGTCTGCTTTTCCATAGCGTTTAAGCCAAATAAGCAGTTTGTATGCCACAAAACCCATCAGTTCCTAGTTTTAATCTCATATTCCATCTGTTCTTAGATTAACTGGTAAAGGCAGGCGGCAAATGAGTTCTAATCTTCTCCTAGGGCCAGAGTTTGCTGGATGAGTCATTCAGAAGTAGATTGAAGAAGTGTTTGCAAATAATTGCTCAGCTAGAGGAACACCTTTGTTCTAGAAAGAGGCATTTCAAGCCTGTGTGATGTGGATTTTGCAATGAAGAAACTCATCTCAGGTTAGATCCCACAGTATATCAGTAAAGTATCAATGTAGGTGGACTACAGAAAGCCATGGATTCTCCTCTGCTGGAAATAGTGCTGGGAGTTTTCAAACAGAGATTGGTTGGCCATCTGACAGGTATGGTTTAACTATTGATTTCCTGAACTGGCAGGGAGTTGGATTATATGACCTTGGGGTCCCTTCCATTTCTACAGGTCTGTGATACTGTGGGTAAGCAATTCTGTGGTTTTAAAAAAAAAATAGAGTATCTACTGGTCTTGGATAGGATATAAAGCTGAGAACTTCCTCTCAATTTGTGGAGTTATGCATTGATTGTGCTACACAATAAACGGTAATGCTGTGAAACTGAATGCACATCTAAATGTGTAATCTAGAGAATGTTACTGCAAATTTCAGTGGAAGCAACAGACACACATTGGTCACAAAAATGCATCTGCATATACAGTGGCAGTGGGTGTACAAATTTGATTCTTAGACTTTGAACTGAATGCAAAATCTTGCATTCTAGCTACTTCCATAAGAGAAAATAGGCATTTGTAAGACACAAGCAGGATCCCATGGAACTATATCAACCAACACTACTAGTCTGGTATATTGCACAAGGCAAACAGGTAGCTCCTTTCTGGTCATTCTGCTCTATTCTGAGTGGACACAGATGGAAAGAAAATTCTCAATTAGTTCTAGGTTGAAAAAAAAAGCTTGTTGACAGATGGGAAACACTGTTGAGAGAGCAGCATTATTTTCTGCTAGTATTTGAATGTCCCAAAGAGTTGCAAAGCAATTATTGTGCAGAGAAAAATACACAAGGGATGTTCAAATATAAAGGAAAAAAAAAAACACTGCAGAAAATTAAGGAGAAAATGCTTGTTTTCTCTCACATTAGGGAGAAATCTACAACAATGACCTGACCTTACATATGAGAATGAAATAGTCAAGGATTTACATCCCTAATTCCTACATGATTGGTGCTGTTATAGGTTCTGCCATCATGGTCAGTGTAGTGATTTTTTTTTTAAAAAAAAAATCAAGTACTCACCAGAAACATCTTCACAGTCACAACCTCAAAAACATTCCAAAAATGCAAGCACTTGTATTGATCTATATTCACAAAACAGCACTAGTAGTTTCCACATCTGCCAAGAGTAGGTCATTTGTAAAGCTAATGGATCTTCATTGGCCACTGTAAATTACTCTAGATTACGATAGGGATAACTTACAACAATCTGCTGCTGGGAAAATTTCTTTCGCCAATCCCCACTCTGGTGAGGACTACATGTTAGGAAGAATAGGGCAGGGGGAATGTTTGGTGTGGCCAACCAAATCCCCAGTAACCTCCCCACAGCATAAAACAGTTTCACCTCAAAATTGGCAAACATATCCCCTGAAGTTTCCAGGAGGCATGATTTCCATTGTGATGCTATTTCAGAAGGGTACGTCTTTTGGAGTCTGAAAATACCCTTCCAGTCAGTTCTGGTTTCCACAAGGGATGGATGAAGACCATGGAGGTGTGTGTGTGGGGTGGTGGTGGAATGGAGTTATTATAGCCCTAGACCCACTGCAGTTTCCAACCCCTGAAGAGGAAGAACTCTTGAGACAACATGAGCCCTTATTCCATTGGTCTAAGCCATCTGCACCATGTGGGAATTATTCCAGAATTTATGGTCATTTCTCCTAGCAAATTTTCTCAGGTCATGAACAATTTTGCATAAGGTTGCTGGTATAAAAACAATCCTTCCAGCCTTTGCTCATGTGTTTTAAATTGCCCAGTAGATGGTTTGAGAGTTCCTGATCCAGAAATGTCTGAATTTTGATTAAAGGTAAAATAGGTGTGTACAGGCCATAGATGCTGTACCAATGGAACTGTGATGTTATGCCATGTGATATCATGTATTTACCTGTTGTCTTTTCATGATTTTCTATAGTCCCTGGGGAAGGACTTGGGAGCATACACAAGCTGAAACGTGCTGGGTTTTTTTTTTTAATTAATGAACTAATAATCATTTGAGCATCTTGAGATCAGTCTCCAATATCTCCTGTGGATTCCATGGACGCTTCCCAGGCTCTGCTGCTCTAGTATCTTAGCACAGTCACCTGTGACACTGAGCACCTTGCTGTTTAAGGCTGACATGGTCTATTACCCTCAGGTGGCATCAGAGCCAGGGAAAGAAACCCCTGATTACTTCAACCTCTTTGACCTGCTTTCCACTGATGACTTGGCTGTGTAAAGAAATGTGAGCCTAAAGAGACTGACCATTGTCTTATCACTGGCTAACAGTCTGAGTAAACAAGCTTAAACTCACATTGAACAATCACCTCCAGGCTCTGCAGCTGTGAAGAGCATCACATCAGCCAGATGAAGAAAATCAAAGCCAATTGGACATGTGGGGTGCAGAGAATGGCCTGCTTTCACCACACCTCTTTGATGAAAAGTTTGCCACTCTCCCTCAGTGACCCTTTTGATGCAATAAACAACAATTGGGACAAAGTGTTATCTGTCTGTCCATGGTGCTGAAAACATGGTTTCCATTAAAATGTAGAGTGTGCATAGGATATATAACGCATGATACAGAGTTGTGGAAAAATCTGTGCTGAGCCAGGCTTCTCTGACATCCTTATTCATTGATCTGACGGTCTTAGTGTGGGCTGAGACTGGTGTAGCCTACGGGCAGAAACCATGCCAGGCTTCCAGATCAAAGGGCTGTGCTCTTTGCTCACATAGGTGCTGAGGCCATGTCTGGCTTCCAAGAGAAAGCGCCTGCAGCAATGTCAGCTAATTACAGGTTGTGTTCTGCTGTTTCCAAACAGGGTGAAAGTGACAGAAGTTTAACTGTGAATAATTACACACTTGAATAAGTATGTGATTAGCCCTATTTGTTGTGGTTGGAACTGGAGTGACAGGAAAAGAATAGAGTGATTGCATTATTTACAGCTTAATTGTAGACAAGTAATTACTTTTGTACGGTTGGTGTGGTGAGGTCAGGGAATACATGGGCAAGAATGGAATATGATTTTAACAAGAACTTCAGAGAGTTGGCTCCCTCAGTCATACAGAGGGAAGAGACACTTCCTCACACTTTTAAACTTAATTATAGAGGGTTTTTCTCAAATTAAATGTTCAGTGTTCTCGTCTCCCTGAAATCAGGGATCAACTGAAATATTTTTGAAGCCAGTGCTTCCAAAGTAATAAATCACAAATGCCACCTAGTGGTTTCTGTTGTCCAGTGAATGAATCATTTGCACACATAAAAAATGAAACAAAACAAAACAAAATCCAAGGTTTTATATCAAGGAGACAAAGAGTAACTTTACACTTAACAGACTTCCATGATGACTGTGCATAAGTGAATTCAAATGCTGCACAAATGAATGTGCAAACAAATGTGAAAGTGCAATTACAATGCACAATGAATATCTGCATGGGCCAAACACAAAGCTCAATATGTGTTTGGCCCATGCAGATATTCATTGTGCATTGTAATTGCACATTCACATTCACATTCACAAAGCTCAATGTGTGTCTGGATGGACAATGCACGATGGTGGCACCAGCTGTGCAATAGCATCACATGAGCAACCCCACTCCTGCAATCAACTGAATACAGACTTCTACACTGGACAAAAATATCCAATCACTTTAGTAAGGGAAATTATTCAGATGTAAGTCAGTAACGCCATGCCAGCCACCAACTTATTGTCCTTCAGTAACGCCAGCAACTTATTGTCCTTCAGTAACCTTATTTACAAGGAGCTCTAGGTGTGCATTGCCTCCCTTCCTTCCTATGGTGCATATAAAATCATTGGATCCACCCTCACCTAGCTCATAGCAACTAGCAAGACGTTTCTTTTAATGTAGATCTTGGCAACTAGTAGGCCTGCCTATGTCACTGGACTGCAATATTGAGAATTTTTCACCCGGCTAGTGATGATGGGAGTGGCAGATCAACAATATCTGGGAACCCAAAGTTTCTCAGTCTTGCTTTAGGACAAATTCCAACAAGCTTCAAATTTTGATACATTTTGTGTTTTGTCAGTAAATGATATACAATTGCCTCTCCATATTTGCTAGGGTTAGGGACACAGTATTCCTGCAAAAGTGGAAAAACCACAAATACCAAAATGTGTGTGTATGTGTATATCTGTGGGAAGAGGGCTTAGGTAGGGAGAATGGGCATTCAGGGTTCAAACCAGGCCAGGGAAAGGAGATGGAAATAGAATGGGTCAGATGGTGGCCCTATAAACCTTTCTCACACCATCTCTTTCCTTGGCTGTGTGAGGGGCAATGGGACAGGGCTTGTCGTGCTGAGAACTCAGGCTGCAATCTTTCCTTAGCTGGCCAGGCAGTGATGGTTGGTGGAGGAGGAGGACCAGAGGCATGTTTTTAAAGGGCTGCATGGCCTGATTGGAGCCATTGAGAGGAAAAAAGTGCCAGAGTGACCGCGGTTGGAGAAACTCATAGTCAAAATCATGAAAATCAAACCTGCAAATGTGGAGGGCCAACTGTATATCTGAAGCTCTGTTGATAACAAAAGAGGTATGTCAAGTTTGGGGACTAGTAGGGAAGTCAGATTTAATGGAAAAGGTGCTTGTAAGAGAAGATGTATATACATTTAAGGCTATTTGGCTTTCTTTCTTGGCTTCATAGAAATCAGAACATTAAGGTGTACATAAGCTTCTTAATCTTGCAGTTAATGTAATATACTGGATCTAGACATGGGCTCAACTGTGCTATAGAAAGGATATTGGGTGGCAATTTTAATCATTTCTTCCTTTCTGCTGTAGCTCCATGTGCCCCCTGAAAAGATGCTCCAGCAGGTTAAAGGCCTCTGACAAAGAACATGGGAGGTGCTCCGCATGACTTCAAGATGAAATTGACCCTTCACTTCTTTCCTCTAGTGGGAATCCTTTTGAGACATCCCAGTTCCATGTAAAGCCCCGATCAGCTTGTACCTAGATTCCATAAAGATTCATTTCTTTCCATATTTACCTGCATAGATCTTAAGGCAATCACTTGAGGCCCTTCATCTTATGCCTCTGCCAAAGGAAACAAGGCAGATGGCTACAAGAGAGACAGTTTATGTGCTGCACCTATCTGTAGAATGCTTGCCTTTGTGCCTGCCTTATTCAATTTTCAGCATGACCTTCTTATTTTCCCAGGCATTTTAGGGACTATTTTGGTACTTCTACATATCACACTGTTTTATCTTGTTGCAGGTTTTAATTCTGGTTTTATTATACACCATTCTTGGCTTTATATTGTTTTGTTTTATGATTTGTTTTATTGTTTAATTCTATTTTTTAACTGTTTTAAGTTTTACACCACCCTAAGTTGGGTAGTTTAGAAGTGCAATGAACGAATAAAAGGGCAAAGAAATGGATAAAGAGAACACCATGCCTGCTACATTGGTCTTCCTGCCCAAGTGATTTTTTTTCTGTTTGGAGGGAGGGAAAAACTCTTTCTTTGAGTTGATACCATGGGTGCTCTCAAGGGTTTTTGAGGGTTCAAAGTGCCTGCTTGAAATCCTCACTTCATTTTGGAGGCAAGCAATAGGTTGCATGGCCTACTGTAGTTTGAGCCATGTGAATACCTGAAGCTTCCTTATTAAAAGTACCCCAACATTATCTGGTCACTTTATCATTTTGATGGATGGTGACATGAAATCTGTTTATTGTGTTTTTCTGCTAGAGTGTGGAGCAGAGAGGGATTGCAAATGCAGAAGGAGATCCCGAAGTAATACTTTTTTAAAAAAGGCAATTCAAGTACACATGACATTTTAACAATAAGGAAAAGAAACTGGTTGTCATCCTGCACTGCAGTTATGGATTCATATCCTAAAGTTACCAATATATAGCTTCTCTATACTCTGTATACTCCATATTCACAAAAGGCCTAAATACCCTAAAGGAACCTGATCTTGGAAGCTAAGCAGGCTCAGCCCTGATTACTACTTAGATGGGGGACTGCCAATGAATACCAGGTGCTATAAGCTATATTTCAGAGGAAGAAACTGGCAAAACCATTTCTGAATACTCCTTGCTTAAGAAAATCCTATGGAATTCATGGGGTTGACAGGCAACTAGAAGGCACATGGACACATACATTCATGATACCACAGTTGTAAAGGTCCCAGTTTAAACCCCAGGGAATAACTCAGAGCAATGGAGGTCTGTTCTTCTGGAAATTGGGGCACCCTCCCACCAGCAAAGGAGGCTGTGACAATCAGAGGCAGGACTCCAGGTTTTCTGGGTAGGCCAGTAGGTAGATGTTCTTTGAGGCAGCTCTACGGCGAGGACAGCTTTCACAGTAAAAGTGCTGGCCAGAGAGATCTGGGCAGAGTGCCATCCCTGGGTTGAAGAGGGAGTGGTGAATCACCCACCAGGGTCTGGAATTCCCATTACTTGCATTTACTCATGTGTAAATGCATAATAAATAGGAAGACTGAGGGAATTACATCTTCTGTCTTTGCTGTAACATGCAGCTGCTTTGATTTGAGGTTCTGAAAGCCCCACACCAGCAACCTACTTTTTTAAAAAAATAGCTCTTAAACAAAACTTTGGAGTTACAAAAGTGAAGAATTCTTTTGATTAAAATAAGACAACAGAAGCATTGCCACTCACCTTTCTATAACCAAGAGTTGAGTAAGTACATTTACCCGACAAGATCAGGGCAAATAAGAAGATAGAGAGTTGATTTGATTAAAGGAGAGGATTTAAATGCATATATTTTTGTAGATAGACTGAATTTCATGTTATTTAAAAGACTGAATTGGACTTCAGTGAGGAGAAACTACAGTCAGCCTTCCCTATCCACAGATTCTGTATCTACGGATTCAACCAACCACGGTTTGAATGAATGAATGAATACACAAACACATATGGGACAGCATTTTACTACACCATTGTACACAATGGGACTTGAGCATCCATGAATGGTAGTATCCACTGGGTGCCCTGAAACCAAATGCTAGTGGATACTGAGGGCCCACTGTACAGCTTGCAGGCATAATCTCTCTATTCCTATAGAGTGGCAATGGATGCAGCGAAGAAGACCTTCTTCTCTGCACGTATTGCGTCTGCAACTTCTCATCCAGCAGAACTCTTCAGGGTGATAAGGGATTTGACTCAGTTACCCATTCCCCTGAACTTGTTGTTAGAACCTAACGTAGCTTGCTGTGATGCCTTGAATAATCATTTTGCAGATAAAATCTCTCAGATAAGAGCTGACTTGGATGCCGGTGTTATAGCAGAGGTTACAAATGGAGCGTCCGGCAACCCCGTGAACAGGATTATACTGGATCAGTTTCAGTCAGTGAGTACCGAGGACGTAGACAAGCTCCTTGGAAAGGTAAGAAGGACAACTTGCCCTCTTGATCCCCGCCCTTCATGGCTGGTCGTCCAGGGAGGAGTTGCAATTAAGACCCACTTAAGACATATTATTAATGCATCCTTCAGGGAGGGCAATTTTCCAGCTTGTTTAAAAGAAGCGATGATATGGACGCTTCTAAAAAAAGCCCTCCCTAGATCCCCTGGATATGAATAATTATAGACCAGTCTCCCATCTTCCATTTTTAAGCAAGGTGATCGAGAGGGCTGTTGGCCTTCAGCTCCAAACTGTCTTGGATGAAACAGGTTATCTAGATTCATTTCAAACAGGCTTCAGGGCAGGATATGGAGTCAAGACTGCCATGGTCGCCTTAGTGGATGATCTACGCCTAGGTATCGACAGGGGAAGTGTGACTCTGCTGGTACTCTTGGACCTCTCAGCGGCTTTCGATACCATAGACCCTGGAATCCTTCTGGAACGCCTGAGAGGGCTGGGGATCAGGGGCACTGCACTTAAGTGGTTCCGGTCCTATCTCTCAGGTAGATACCAGATGATGATGCTTGGGGACAGCTGCTCCTCGAAAAAGTAGCTCAAATCTGGCGTCCCTCAGGGCGCCGTCCTGTCCCCAATGCTATTTAACATCTACATGAAACCGCTGGGAGAGATCATCAGGAGGCATGGAGCAAGGTGCTATCAGTATGCTGATGACACCCAGATATCTCTCTCCATGCCTCGGATAATAGCATCAACTAAGGATGGCATCTCGCCTCTGAATGAATGCCTTGAAGCAGTAATGGACTGGATGAGGAAAAACAGACTGAAGCTGAATCCAGATAAGATGGAGGTACTCACTGTTAAGGGCCCTAGCCCAGGTATGGAGGTTTGTCAACCAGTTCTAGATGGGGTCACACTTCCCCTGAAAGACTGTGTCCGCAGCTTGGGGGTGCTCTTGGATTCTCCACTTCAGATGACAGTTCAAATTGATGCGGCTGCCAGGAGTGCTTGCTATCAGCTTCGGCTGAGACGCCACCAGCTGCGCCCCTTCCTGGACCTGGAACACCTAAAAGCAGTGGTACATGCGCTGGTAACTTCATGGTTTGACTTCTGCAATGCGCTCTACATAGGGCTACCCATGTGCTTAGTCCAGAAACTTCAATTAATTCAGAATATGGCAGCCAGGTTGGTCACCGGAAGATCTAAAACTGACCACATAACACCTATTCTGAAGTCTTTACACTGGCTGCCTATTAGTTTCTGGACACAGTACAAGGTGTTGGTTTTTACCTTTAAAGCCCTTCATGGCTTGGGGCCAGCCTACCTGCGGGATCGCCTTCTCCCAGATAATCCGCCCCGCACACTAAGGTCCTCTGGGAGGAATTTACTGCAGCCAGTCAGAACTAGGTTGGCTGCAGTTACCCAGAGGACCTTTTCTTCTATCGCTCCCAAACTATGGAATGGCCTGCAGGAAGAGACCCGGCATATTACCAGTCTTGACTGCTTTAAAAAGGCAGTCAAGACTGTCCTCTTCTGACAGGCCTTCCCAGACTAGTGTTCCACTGCCTCTCATCAACTGTCCTCTTTTTTAATCTTGTTTTTAATTTGTTTTAATAGTTAATGTGTTTTAGGGGATTAGAAGGGTGGGGGGGTGGGGAGGATGGGGTACATTTTAATGTTTTAATGTATTTTATATATTGCTGTAATGCCGCCTCGATCCATTGGGAGAGGCGGGATAAAAATAAATTTTATGATGATGATGATGATGATGATGATGATGATGATCATGCTGACTCTCCAGCTGATTTAGCTAGGTAGGAGATGGACTGAACTCTTAATCCTGCAGTTCTGTAACTGCTGGATTTGAATGGAAGAT
The DNA here is from genome assembly GCA_948474755.1 of Ctenosaura bakeri. Classification (NCBI taxonomy): domain Eukaryota; kingdom Metazoa; phylum Chordata; class Lepidosauria; order Squamata; family Iguanidae; genus Ctenosaura; species Ctenosaura bakeri. The sequence goes on from CAOLHI010000944.1 coordinate 158,948, forward strand.
GGAATCTTTCCATGAACTTTCTCAGGACTTTCTAAAGCAGATGGAGGAGCTACATTGACTCAGGTTGACTCAGTCTTCCATCCTTCTATAGGTCGGTAAAATGAGTTCCCAGTTTGTTGGAGGCAATTAGCTAAAAACATTGTATACCACTTAGGGAGTGCTTAGCACTGATAAACAGTGTAAAAATGTAACTGCTATTGACACATTAATTGAGAGAATAGGGATTCCCAAACAGGAAGAGAGATTTGATAGAGAATCTGAGGAGTGAGATGAAGGCAGAACTGTGGGGAGATATAATGCTGGTGTGTATGTATGGAGAAATGTGGGGCTAACATGGAAGTGAAGGAGGTTGAAAACCACATGGAAGGACAAATCCAAGTTGATTCAATGGAAGAATTAGCCATTGAATCACTAGAGATGATGAAGCACCAAGAAATTCTGGTTTGTCAAATGGGGATTATAGCCTAGGGTAGGAAAGAAGGGGGAAGCTCATCTGAAATTGATCTGTACAAATTTACATTGATGGTTGAACATAACCAAGTTGGCTTAATGAAAGGATCAGCCTGTATGACTGAACAGAGTGAACAATGAAAAAAGGGGGCTCTATCTTGAGACAAATATTTTAAAACAGCAAGTGGGAAGGACTCAGAAATACTAAAAAAAGGTAAGGAAGGGAATCTGAGAAGAATGGAGGGGGAGGTTCATGGACAGGATGGATTAAAAGGAAGAGTCAAATTTAAAATGAAATAGGGGAAAAAGGGGAAAATTGGTTGAAACTGTGGTTATGACATGGTTACAGATATAAGACAATGAAAACTGGACTTGGTAATAATTTGGGCAAAGGGGTCTACAATGTGAAATGGTGCAGAAATATTTGGATTTAGTGATACAATATAACAATGTACAAGATTCAGTTTTAAGTATTAAAGGTAAGGCAGTAAGTAGTTTTAGTATTAAGATTAGAGAATGCAATATCATTTGTCATGTTAATGTTAAATATAACATAATCTAATACTGCTATATCATGCTAGATATGTTAACCTCTGGAAGAAGAAAGTCCATTTTTCTTTTATGGTTGTTGGAAAAAAACAGGAAGAGGAAGAAGAGAATTGCTGGATATTATTTTTGAGATGCTTGAAACAATTTGAATGCTATGCACCATTTAAAGGAAGAATGGAAGTCACTTCTTTTTCTTTATTCTTTAATTTCCAGCTGTTAAGCTTTATGCTTGTTCTATGCTTTTCTCCCCTTCTTTTGATATATTTTCAATAAAGACATTATATATATATATATATATATATGTATATATATATATATAAAAAAAAAGAAGCAGGACTTCTGCTACAATTTTTTGTTAAATCACAGATCACTGGTGGGAAGGGGATGATGAAAACATCATCCTTCTGTGCCCTGATCACCAGCAGAAGAGACCTCCATTGCTTGGAGCAGCTACTGACTTGTTAAGGTAGGTTTGGGGTGAGCCTAGGAGACAGGACTTAGTTATGTATTCATATCCTAGATTACTGACTTAGTATTTGTAACTAAGTCGATGATGTAGGATCTCACCCAGTGCTGTTAAAACTGTGACTAATATCCTTTGTTAAGGTGAAAGAGTGTTAACTTTACCCTTACTGAATTATGCAACAATTATGCATTAGCAGTTGTAACACTGTGCAACTGAGTGTAGAAACAAATGTGAAAAGCACATCTGCATGGGCAGCAAGCAATGCAAAATATGCATCTCCATGTGCAAAGTGCAATAGCACCACATGCTCAATGTTACTGCATGCACATTTCTGCTTTCACAACCTTCAGTTGAATACAGACTTCTGCCTTGGAGAAAAACATCCAACTACTTCTGTAGGTGAACTTACATATGTGTTAGTGATTGGCAGGAAGCCAAGTAAGATTCCAGAGACATCTGATTTTCCTCTTACTACATGCAAGTTATTATTCAAAGAGAAAAGCCTTCCACTCAAACCTTCTTGATCCTATAAATTCTCCACCCACTCTCTTAGCCATTTAAATGTGTATCAGCATGAGGGGAAAGATGGGTGATTGTAGTCTCACAACTAAGGCAAAAGTAAAGGAAAAGACAGAAGCATATTCCATTGTCAACAATTCTAAATGACTCAACTTTCCTGAATTTTTCTGGATCTACCCTACATACAGACAGAGGTGACTTGATGGAATGAATGATATCAAAGCCCCCTTTGAGGACTGGGCAAATCTACCTTTGTGCTGTGAAAAGCAGACCTGTAACCACCAATTAAACATGCTGACATCACTCTGAGGACTCGGCTGCTGATGTAAAAGAAGGCAAATTTGCACTAATTGCTCTTAAACATTAAGCCATTAATTAGACTAAGGAAAGATATCCTATAGAGAAGTCTGACAGGAATTAGAAAAAAATCATCTAAATCACCCATGGGACACTCTGATTTCACTAGCACAGAACTTGGCAAAGTTCCTTTTTTGGGGGGGGGGCTAACCAGCCATGTTGGCTGAAGGATCATGGGAGCTGCTGTCCCAAAAAAGACCTTTGTCAGAGGTGTGAGTCAGTAATGCTTATCCAAGAGGATGAAAAGGTTTGGTGACAGACACAGATATGCCATTAAATTCACACACAGGAAGTTTTGAGGAACTTAGAAACATGGAGTTGGTTCATGTTTCTCAAAGTATATAAATCTATCCAAGAACATTTCTGTCATGTCTTCTCTCCCCTCTCCCGCCTAAAGGGTTAACTACATCAAGGTTTTGTCAAAGGAAACTATGACAATTTCATTTCAGCTTTTCTAGAATGTCTGTTCTTGAAAATAATAATAATAATAATAAAATAATAAAAATTATTTGTATCCTGCCTCTCCACATGGATCGAGACGGCGCACAACATGAAATACATTATACATTAAAAGACATTAAAAACATACCCAATCCTCCCCACCCACCAATCCACCTAAACCAACTCCTTAAAATACACAGCAATTAACAATCCATCAATTACTATTAGCAAAGCAGCAAGGCAATAGGTGGGAGGTTATGGAAATGCTAGTCTGGGAAGGCCTGTCGGAACAGATCAGTCTTCACTGCTCTTTTAAAGCTGTCAAGACTGGTAATATGCCGGGTCTCAATATCATATCAATATTATCAAGATTCAACCTGAATGACTAAAGATCTCTATATATTCGCAACAATGAGAAGGCCATTATCTCTCAAAGGAGCACTGTATGAGTAAAAAAATTTGGAAAATGTTTCAAACAGATGTAAACTAACAACACTGAGTTACTCCAGTGTAACAACCTGCCTCTTCTCTTCTCTACCCTGAATTCCTTCATAGGCAGAAGACAAATGACCAAAAAGTAAGGAATTACATATTGGTGAAAAACCACTCACAGATATAGTAAGAATCTTCATCAGCAGTAGAAATAAGTAAGACTACACTTGTTTGTGTGTTTGTATGTTTGTTAGATATCCCACTTTTCTCCCAAATTTGACTCAAACTGACTTATGGTATTTACATTTTTCTCTCCGGAACCCCAAGAACCACCAACCAAGGCCTTCCCCAGTTAAAAGGAAAGATGCTTAAGCCTGGGAATTACACTGTAGTACTAGAATGGAATGGAGTTTACTTTTTTTTTTTTTACCAAAAAATCAGCTTCTGGTTAACCCAAGCTGTTTGCCTTTCTGCAGTATAATTTGATGTGTTTTGTTGCTGTTAATATCAGAAATCATTGATGATCAACTGCAAGTCATTCAGAGATCTTCTCAGAGATCCAATCCACCCTCTATCCACTCATGCCCTCTAGTATACATAATATGCTGGCAAATGTCTTTTGTAGAAGAAGAAAATTTAAGTTAACTATCATAACGCAGAGGAAATGGATCATACGTTCTTCTCTGCTTTTCCAAAAAGTCTTCACTAGTCTTATTGTGTATCAGAAAATTGTAACATTAATATGTTGACTCACTACAGACTGTCAATGGCAACTTACCCATGCAAATGGACTGGAAAACCCCATAGGTCCACCACTGTTTGTTCAAAACCATTATGTGAATAATTAGACAGAACAAATACATTAGTAGAAACCAAACTTCATTTATGACCACAGAGCAATCAGATTTTTTTTTTTTTTTGAAGAAGAAGAAATAATGATGGAGAAAATTGGCCATTTCTAATTCGGCCATCATTAACCATGTTTGTTTACTTATTTATTTGGAGTAAGATTGTATTTTTTTTTAAAATAGGGGAAAGCTTTTTTGGAAAATTATTGAGGCAATTATACTTTAATGAAAACAATACACTGTTCTTCAAAATCTTACTCATGCTCAGTGACAGCTGTAAAGAAGCATATGGTCAAATTCTTTCTTACTCAGGAAAGCAGGAGGTCCAGATCTAGGACCCTTTCATACTCCACAGTTGTAGCACCATGATTTGGCTTTAACTGCCATGACTGCACCCTATGGAATCCTGGGGTCTCTGGCTGAGAATTCTAAATACACCTCCCTATACTGCAAATCTCAGGATTCCATAGGATGTTGCCATAGCAGTTGAAGAGGAATCAGTGCTATAATTGTGGCATGTAAAAGGGCCTGTACAAGCCAGAACAGGGAACACTGGAGGAAATTTTCCCACTCCTTGTCTTACTTCACCTTCTGAGAGAGTTATCCAGCAATCATACTCTTTTTTTTTAATAATAATTTTTATTGAGTAATAAAAATGACACAAAAATGCAAAAGAACATGTACAAACAGATCAGTCACACAAAACAAAAACTAACAAAAAGAATTACAATAAAGTGCTATAAAAGACACACAAAGTACTAAACTAACTATGCATTACTAAAATGGTTCCTGCCTCTGCTGCCAGTAGCAAATAGTGATCTAATAGTAACCACTAACTATTAAACCATAAAGTAATACAAAGATTAAAAGATTAAAACTTCTGCTTATTGTTTTCCTCATAAATCTAAATCTACAAAAGTAGTAATTAGTAATTTCAAGTAAGTAATTAGTAATTCAAAGTCATTAAGAAACCATTCTCATATTCTATTTTAAATAACTTCTACAAGCAACAACAAAAGCAGAAACTAACATCCGATTACTCTTCTTGTAATAGTAAAAACTGCTAAGATTTAGAGCACACTTTACAAAGAAAAGCATCAGAGAAAGAAAAGAAAGAGAAATAATCTCAAAAATCTTCTAATCTTTTGTAGCTCTTTCTTCTAGTAATTTATAATCATAAATCATTTTCATACACCATGGATCCTAAAACATTTTTCCATTACACAGCTATCATAGTCTTCAACGTAAGTGTTTAAATTATCATACTGCAAAGTCTGGGAAAGTGATTTTGTTGGGCTACAACTCCTCAGTGGTTATGCTAGCCAGGAGGTTCTGGGCCACCATGAGAACTGCTATGAGGCACAAAATGTGAGAGTGGAGAAATAATTAAATAATTATCACATTCTAGATGACAACAGGCAATGTGCTAAAAAACAACAGTAAGAACAATGTTCAAAATGCACCTACAACATAATAAACAGAAGTAACAGAATACTAAATACTGGAAGGTATAGAGACAGATAAGTTTCAATATGACTTTGGTTTTGAAATTTTCCTCAGGAAAGGTATAATATCCTTACAAAATTTCATATAAAGACTTGGATTTAAGGGTGGAGGATAGAAAACATTTCCAAAACATTTAAGAAGCTTCTGAAAAAGCCCTTCAATTGCTACAAACAATTTGAAAACATCAATACCTAGATGTTAGGATCCAAGCAACAGGTTAGGTATCTATCAGGAACGTTGCACCCAGTTATCACTTATTGTGGTGGCTCACTACAATGTGGCTTTGGAGGATTCTGGGAGGCATAGTCCTAAAAAGAATGTACTTAAGATCTATTGTGTTCCAAGCATAAGGAAATCAAAAACATTTTAGGATCTTCTCATTTACACAATCAGGTTTCTAAATCAGATAGAGAACCTACTTTGGGAAAGCATACTACTTGCTTTAGACTCTTTCCTTCAACATATGCAACAGCGGCCCTTTTCAC